>OMKZ01033497.1:0-19603 GCA_900302535.1 Neoniphon sammara | reverse complement strand
ATCAGAGGGTTGTTATCCTGAAGATAAACGGAATCATCAATCAAAATTAAAAGAGCACTAGGGTTGGAATGAGATTCTGTACTAGCATGCACATACGTGCGTGCACACACATTGGTACACACACGCACATCTAACGGGCCTACCAGCCAAGGTCAGTGCTGGGTGGATGGATGGGGCGGGGTCCATCGGTCTGAACTCTCAAACAAAAGATCAGCGGCTGAAACATGAGGACTCGGTTTAGTCCTTCATCTTGTGACACTTTTGGTACTGTCACCTTCGTGCATCTATTACGCCACACCAGACCGCCACACACTCATAAAATACCTGTCAATGGGCTTCTCTGTGACAGCTCTCACAATAAATAAATCTGAAGATTGCTTCAATTACAAAATGTGCAACGCTTTCACTAATATCCCTCCAGCCCCTCCCCCGGCACCAAACTGTGCCATTAATTATGAAAAATAACAGTGGAGAGTGGAGGGAGTTTCATTTTAATAAGGATGCAGAATCAATGCAATTTAATCAATCTCAGCTAATTAAAAAAAGCTATATTGTGAAACAATCAAGGTGCATAAATAAGATTAAAATAAATGAATTGTGCCGAGAGCACCGCGCTAATTAAATGATACTAATTGTCATTCCATGGCTGTGGGCTGTTTGTTGACACTGTGGAGAAGGGAGCATGACACGCCTGACCACCCTCATGAGACCCACTCCTACCACATCTTTAACAGGATTCATTACACTCAGAGTACACAGCGCCCAGCGGAGGACTGGCTCCTCACAGGTCTTTCTCAGATACAAAGTTTTAGCTTGGCCAGACAGCCAGCACTGTCATAGTTTGCGCTCTCCATCATATAGCCAGGGTCAGCCGAAATGTAGCATGAGGATGAGGTGAGTGGTTTAAACAATTTCATTGTGCTTTCACAATGAGAGCACAGGCCGTATGACAAGCTCTAATCCACATTTCATTTTGGAAAGAAAAGTCTATACTTGAAGTCGTTAGAATTTCTAAAATCTACAGCTTCCAGTTTGCAAAAGTGACATGACACGGGCATGTCTATTGTGTGATTTTATATCCACTACAATGTCTCTAATTCATCCAACACCATAAGTGGCCATGTGCAATGACTGGAGACATATACAGACACATCAACAGGCATCTGAAAGATATTGAGAGGTAAAAATAATATACTTTTATGTATGTACGTATATGTAGGTATAGCACTTTATAAGACAGTGTGGTTTACTATCAAGACAAATTCAAGGACCACAGAAACAAGATTATACCATTAAAGAAGGGGACACAAACACAAAACCACAAGTGTTGGGGCGGGATATGGACAAATGATAACATGTAGGGTGAAATAACGTAGCGAAAATATGTCATTTATCGTTCAAATATTACCAAATGTTTTCATATTGGACCTTCAAAATGACCATAAAATGACTGATAGAGGCAGTTTAGGTTATGGCGAACATTAGTAACTCTAAGTGTAAATTCCCTTATGTCTGCCCCGGTGGTACAGTAGTGCAGTAGAGCAGTAGTGTGTTGTCCCAAGAGTCTGTGTATATGTAAGTGCTATGTATGCAGGAGTACAAGTGTCTATGTGAGACCTGTGAGAGCACACTGTCCCTTTCCTGCTGGATCTGGCTGTTTCTCCTCCTCGATGGCCTCCTCTCTCTGCCTCTGACTGGTCTGCAGATCCTTCACCTCTGTCTTCAGGGTCAGCACCTCCTCCCGCAGGGCAAACTCCTGCTCTGTCTGCACTGACAGCTGCACGCATGTAAACAGAGACAATTAAACCGAAGGATCAGAGTGAACAGTGAACATGCACCCACATGCACGTTTTAGGGCACAAGATCGTGAATGCACACACACGCAGACAGACACGTCTCTTGCACATTTGATGCTAATTGGAATTCTATGTCTGTGAGCAGTTTGTGACACAAGGCTAGTGTCTGTGCCACAGAGACACAAACACTCATGCATCCTTGCCCGCACACACAAACACACTCATTTAATGTTCAGTGAATCGTTATCACTTATCAGGAATAATTGCTGCATGTGTGTGCAAGTGTGAAATTGAACAAAATCCCAATCCATATAATTAAAGAAAACACTGCAAGCGCACAATAACACGGAGAGGCCAGGGGAGCGTGAAGGCATGGATACAACCGAAGGCAACCACAGCCTATTATGTTCTTTCTCTATCTGAGTCTCCGCCTGCAGTCCAACCTGTAGAGTCCTGTCTGGGTGTTCAGAGAGGATCAGATTTCCTCTCATATCACTTTGTGTTACCTTAGCTCAGCCTCCAAACAAGCCTAACTGCAAGTTTTGGTAGGAAAAAAAATTAGTTTACAAACTCATCCTCCTTTCTCTTCCATACTGTTCCCACCTCTAAATATCCACTCACTCATCACTCTCTATGTCTGTCTTTCTCTCTCTACCTACCCATCTGCTTGGAGGAAAATGACATCTTTCTGTGAGTCTAAGAAAATTCCACATAAAGCAATTACTAACAAGCCTGATGTGCCCCCCTCCTTTCCCTTTGTGTAGGGTGGGGGTGGAGGGGGGGCCAAGTGCCCTTCAGCAAAAATGAATTTTCCAATTGCAGTTAGTTCTTCCATGAATAAATAAACAAATGAATAATTGAAAGGAGCAACATAAATAAATAACATCACAAACATTTTGCAGGCACTCATAAGTATTCTGCAGATAACTCGGGCTGCATGCTAATGATAAAAACAGTACATGTAGCAGGTTGAGATGCATTATTCACCGCTCTGCTCTAACCCAAAATTAAATAAATAAAAATCTCTCAAGGAACTCAAAACATCCTCTCAGCATTGAAGTGACAGGCCTGTCCCATTTATAACACACAAGGACACTCCGGAAAACAAATAACTGACCAGTCAGACGCAAATAGGAATAAATAAACCAGGAGAGGAGCTGGCGGCCATCGACAGGTTCTCCACAACTTCACTCTTTAGTAAAGAAGAAGAAAAAAATCACAAATAACCTTTCAAAAAGTTAGGGAAAGACACAAAATGTTTTCAGTCCTGTAGTAAAGGACAGAGTGCACACTAACAGGGTGATGAGCTGAATACTCATGCTGAATGACTATTGAGACAGATTTTCAGCATCGACAGACTTGAAATGTTCATTGGTAAGGCACACACTTTTCATTCTGGCTCACAATAGCAGGGAAAATGAAAGGATGATGAGGATAAAGAATTAGTTGGACAAAGAGTTAAACTATATAAAAAAATCTATTGGACAGTAAGTAAAATGTCTGGTCTTATGTGGTTATGAACTGATTTTAGCTGTCCTCAGCCAATCCCAAACTCCAAGGTCAATGTTAGCACTGTCTTATATTTGACCTGATGTGACAACCCAGGGAGCATGGTCACAAAATGACAACCACAATCTTACTGCTGTTGCATTTCGTAAAACATTATGGAAACTAACAGTACATCACATGTGAGCAGCACAGTAACAGAAAACAGTAAACACAGAGAGAGGTTCAGGCCCCGCTGTGACTCTCATCTACCTCTTGCTGAAATGATCTGATTTTCGTTCAGCCGTTTCATGTGCCGGTGCAGATCCTGCTGCTCTGCCACCTGAGAGGCCAGCTTCTCCTTTCCTTTAACACTTCCTGTAGCTCCTCTTGTGGCCTGTGCAGCACCGTCTCCTCCTGGATCAGCTACACACACACACAGATACAGACAGATATACACACATATACACACAGACAAGCACACAGACAGGGAGAGTGAGAAATGGCTCAAGTCAATGTCGGACACATACAGATGGGAAGATGTGTATGAATAATGCTAAATGTTGCCTTGTAATTGTCCTTACTGTTTGTAACTGTCATCTGTGGCTGTTTTATGAAGCTCCTGTCAGGAAAATATCCTTCCAGGTTTTGTAAGTAAGCTTGACCTATAATGACCTATAAGTATCTGTCCATAGCAGGTAGAGTGCTGTTTTTGTTACTGGATCAGATCAGGTTGGACTTTCCTTTTGTCTCAATACATTTGGCGCAACCTGCAAATCACGAGAGTGTCAAAAAGGTCATTATATCCTGAAATCCAAATACAAAAAATACAATTCAAGATGGTTCAAATGAACTTGTCTCTGTCTTTCAGTCTTGGTAGACCTTAGTTGTGTCACCACCTGTTGCAGTGCATCTGCCTCTTGTTCCTGATGCTTTTTACTGATGGCCCCCGGTGTTGGCTCTCATTGGGCAGCCTGTGGAATGAAATCAAAATGCTGTCTAGGACCAGCAATGTAGGACAGTCAAACCAAATATTTCCTTCTAGTATTGTAATGCAATGTAATGGTTAATTTATGCCAAACATTTTAAAGAACAATTCACTGGATATCCCAGAATCAGCACTCCCAGAAATGTACAAATCAAAATACTCATTTGATGATGATTATTTATTATCCATTAATCAACTATAGAAACTGATAATTAAAGAGCAAAAACACAAACAAATAATAAAGGGTTGCTGCTGATTTAAAATGCTGATTTAAAATAAAGGTTGGACAGTTACTAAACTAAACACAATCTGTACTATATGACCAGGCTGATTTCTGTTTATGTGTTTTAGGAAAATGGGTTTAAATTTTGAGAATACTGCCTTTTTTGTGAATTGGATAATAAGTGCTTCTGCCAAATCACTACTGCTATTCTGTGAAATTAGTGCAAAACAAAATCCAAGAGCAGCTTTTCCTCTGTGTTTTAGTGACAAAAACATCATCCATTCTATCTTGGATACATAAACTATAAAGCTGCAAAGATAGTTACTGCAATTATGTGACCAGGATATGACAATCAATGAGACAGGGATACCTAACCATGGAATGGGATACATGGAAAAGAGAATGGTGGTGCAGCATGAAGCTATAAAGTTGTGTATGTGAATGTTTGGTAATTCCGGCAACAACAAAAGCACGCAGCAAATTAAGTGTAAATCAAGACAAATTTCCATTGCGCCACTTGAGTTCCTAATAAAGTCAGGCCTCATTCTATCACCAGTTTATTCTAGGGAAATTTAGGTAGAGGTGGGGATTATGGGTAGGCGATGTTGAGTGAGGACTTAAACAATGATTACTAATCTCAGTTATTAGAATAAAGAATAATGCATCAGCAAACACGCAGGGAAGCTGCCCTTTGTCCTCTGTGTGGCTCGTTTTCCACAAAGCTCATTAAGGGATACTGTTAACATGCTTTCTAAGCACAAAATGTTAATTAAAAACACAAGGCTAATATGCATTTTAACACCATGCTTTTGGTCACCATGGAAAAAGGGGAAAGAAAAAAAAAAAACTCATTTCCCGTGTGGGTCTGCTGATTGCAGTCTGATGTGGTGCTGGAGTTAATTAGAACCCCGTGATCTGATGTGATGAGGGGGTGACCACGCTGCACACTGCCACCAGCCTCTTCACCCTCCCCACAGTCTCCTTGACTGCAATCACCCTGAGCCTCCATTCTTTATTACCTCCCTAGACTAGACCTCAGCACCCCACCGCTTTGAAATGAGCCCCATACAGATGCAGGTCCCACCCTGTCCCCGTCTCCGCTGCTGCCCTGCCCTAGAGCCTTTTTTCCATTCACAATCTTCATCTCCGTCTCTCACCCTGTCCTGCCAGTCCATCAGGTTGTGCTTTAGCCTCTGATTCTGGGCCATCAGGCGGAGGATCTGTTTAGGCCTGCCTACCTAAAATGTAGAGCATGTCCTGAATCATCACACCTACATGGGTCGCAAACTACGGTTACCCGGTTACACCCCTGCTGATCAGAGCATCAGATAATAAAAACCCGGGAATGATGCAGGGTTTATAATGCAGGATTAAAATGCCAGTTAACCCATTTACACTGAGCTCAAGTCCTGAATGGTGGTGAGATTTTAGGTCACTGTAAAATGGGTATAAGCCTCAGTGCCTCAGAAGCTAGTAGTGCCCCTTACAGTAGTGCTCCTGCAGCTATCATGATGCCGGCATCCCCCACCCCCAGGTCCTGTTTAGTTTTCTGTGTCACCTGGACGGCACAAAGATGACCAGAAACAACATGAGATTTGCTACAGTAGATTAATGATCAATGGCATTAGTTGCTGTACCGTCTGTGAGAGTGCAGCACGAGTCAATAATCCCATTAGTCAGTCAGGTGGTTACATAGAGTATCAGTTAATGAACCCCATTCACATTCATATCAGTCAGTACAAAGACGTATAGAGTATACAGTGCAAAGCTGTAGAAACACGGCTAGCTCTCTTTGTCCCAGATTCTGCTGTGGACTAATATGGTCTGTGAACAGAGTTGCTCTCCCGAGTCACAGCGTGCTCCCTCGACATTAAAACAACACGTTTGTAACAGCTCTGATCAGTTTTCGCTAAAAGACACTCAAAGAAAGAGAGCATTTTTTATGAACTGACAAACTCACACAGTGACAGGATCAGCACATAAAAGTCCATGCGAATGAAATGAACGAGTGTTCGCCGGGTGTGAAAATATACTGCGGAGCGCACCTCTGCAGACCCTTCTATTAATCAACCTGTCTACACTTTGTTTTGAGAGTAATCTCGTCCAACCACCAGAGAAGCACTCAGCAGTAAGTGGCGCTTGGCTGTGCTTTGAAGGCCATGGTTTATTGCCGTCCCAAAGCACAGCAAGGCTGCGCTGTAAAAACACATCATCTCGGTGCTGAACACTTGCCTGAGGTTATACACCTCACACACGCCGATCTAGCATGGGCCTGCAGACCACCTAAACCACTCCTGGCCTCTCACACTCTCTTTGATACAGCATATGTCTCTGTTCCAGTCCTATGCTGGACTCTGCCTTTTTTTTATCCCTATGCAAGCAGGCAGCCTCTTTCTCTGGCACTGGACACTGATAGGAGAATGTGCTCACCTTCATTAGTGAGAACTATCAAGGCCTTGCCCTGTAGTAACTCCCTCCTAAATACATACACACACGAAAGAAGAAAGGAGTTGAAGAAGAATAGCAGAACACGACAACTTCAGAAGTCAGAAATTCCTCTAACCCATAATTTGGATTTTTAAGGAGCAGCTACTGGGCTGAATTCAAGCAGATTGCTTAAAGGCAGCTGTAGTTTTGACAGCAGGCTGAGCTCACAGTAGATATCTACAGTGTTATTGGCCACTTCAGTGCAGAACGGAGAGGCCTTGTTAGACAGATTTCTTTTTAACTGATGTTTTTGAGAGCTTCAAGATGACAAGAGGCAGTCAGAGGTGTGTGTGTGTGTGTGTGTACACACGGGTGTGTGCATGCTTCTAAGTGTGTATCTCTGTGTGTAGGTTATGCATGTTGACAAGCCTGAGGGCCAGACCTTGTCCTTCAACTGCTGCTGCTCTTCCTTTACCCTCTCTGTTTCCACCTCTGCTTCACAAAGCTGGAACAAAAACACAAAGGCACACAAAGGTACAGGCACGCACACACATGCACACACACATGCACGCGCGTGCACACGCAGGGTAGGTTAAGTAGGAGAGAAATATAATTAAATAGAGGGTTGTCTTATTTTGAGTGAATCCCATTCATATTTTTTTATAACTGATAGTAAATTGCAGCATCTGGTTCACAGTGAGTGCAACATACTCCAACTGTATATTGTCCACAAAAAACAAGTCTTTCCTTTCTAGCAATCCAACCAACGCCCTTTCAATCCAAATGAACCTAGCAAATTTCCTCTAGTGCACAATTAAGACCCATTTCATTGTTTTCTATTCTATTCTATTTTATTCTATTCTCCATCCTGTTGTGGCAAGGCCAGGGACGCTGCCCCCCCTCCACCCCACCCCCTTCCTCTCAACTAGACTTACTGTGAGAAGCATCTGAAACTTTAATAAAACAAAGTGCCTCTTTTCTTTACTTGACCTCCTCAGGAATACCTCTTTAAATATTTCAATATTAGTGCGACTGAAATTTACAAAAAGAGTGAAAAAGCACTGAAATATTGAAGGGCGGCTGGGGAGTGGTGAAGTGGCAGTGCGGGGAGCGAGGCCGTGTGTGCAGGTGGGAGCGACAATGGGATGAGGTTGATGCATATTCTTCCAGCCCCGTGGTCTCTAGAAACCTTGGGCTTAATTAAGACTAGCCAGAGCAGCCCTTCCCTTTGAGGTGACATATAAGAGCCTAAAGTCTTAGGGAAATTAAGCTGAGCTGACTGCAGGGATGAGGGAGCCTCAATGGTAAACAGCAGATATTACTGATCTTCCCCTGCAACTGAAATTAAATTTCAAGCTGGAAAAGAGTGTAATTCTCAGATGTGTGTGCTCTGGTGTATTGTGGGTACCTGGGGAGGCGCAGTAAGACAGGTCTGCTGAAATGACTGCTCTTAAATGGGTGACCTCTTCTTTTTCACATCCGAGAAAGAAGATGTTGCCGTGAACCTCCCTCTAAACACAAAGATGGTATATGTGAATCTAACAATCGTCCTTCAAGGAAACTTGAAGATTGAATGTTTTCTCCCTGCGACATAGATGAAAAGAGTCTGTGACCTACATCTTAAAGGTAGCATATGTGGCATAGCTGCGGCTCCTCTTATGGCTGATGCCTTTTTTTCCCCTCAAAAGCAAGAGGTCAGTGGTGTCAAGGCATGGAGACCCACATCACTCCAAGCTTTGCCTTAAACTCTTGTCTTTGAGCTCAATCAAAAGAGGGGATGAACAATCAGAGGAGGCAAAACGGGCCAAGAGCACAAAGGTACACATGTGTGCTTATGTGCAGTGGCAGATTCTCCGCTCTCTAACCGAAGAAAACAATTATGTGGATGTGTGCATTCATGTGTGTATGTATCTGTGTGTGCCGTCTATCAATAGGTAGAGTTCTGACCTTTCTTTGCAATGCTTGTCTCTCATCCTCCAGCAGCGCCCTTGGCCTGTCTATCTCCACCTGTAGCTTGGAAAGCTGCTCTTCCCTCTGCTTCTTTGCTGCCTCCTGCTCAACACACACACACACACACACACACACACACACACACGCAGAAGAAAGAGCGGCTTAGGGTGCAGAGGTGAGGCATACAGAGGATTGAAGACGTCTGTTTTTAAGTTGTCAGCGGACTTCGCTTTTGCATAATACATATCACACCTTAGAAATGATCCATTAGCAGGTTACAGCAAGAGAGCTTAGAAAATAAGCTGACGAGATACTGCCACAGCGGACTCACACACACACACACACACACACACACACTATCCTCCACTTGTACTGCCAAATGAGAGGGAGGGATTGTCCCTGTGGAGCAGATCAGGTCTGGCTGCAATCAAAACCACTTTTGCTGGACTGCCTTCTAGGCTCAAACCCTACACTCTGTACTCCCAACCGTCTCCAGAGAAAGAGCAAAAGACAAAGTGTGTGAGAGAAAGAAAGAGAGAGAGAAAAAAGGGGGAATGAAAGAGAGAGAGAGAGAGAGAGAGAGAGAGAGAAAACAGAGATGAGCAGAGAGAGAGAAAGCAAGACAAAAAAATGAGAAAAGGCGAGTCACCACACCCCCCTGCACTTCTAGACACTGATTTATAATTTTAATATCTCTAATTTCCACAGCAGCGCCCATTTTCCAAATGTCATTTTCCAATTTATGTCAAACCGTGTGACCATTTTTCTTAATACAGCTTATGACAAGCTCGGTGGCAAGGCGGATATGCAATTCAGATTGAGTGTTTTACAGGCACGGCAGCAGACACACTAGGGTGTTTGTGTGTTTATCTTTATCAGTGTCTGCTCAATATTTTGGAGGGGCAAGACTGTGAGCGTTATACACAGGGGAAAAATTGGATTTGCTGCAGAAAATATGCCTTCAGGGAACAAAACCATAATTCTGTCATAAATCTAATAATTACAGTTATCATAATAAGAATTATGATGGTGGCAATGATAATGTATTAAAATATGCATTAACATTAAGAGCTTGAAATGGAATGTGGGCTGGCTTCATGGTCATTACATGAATATTGATGTTAATTAAAACATAACCTCCCTTTTTATGTAACACTCTATCTTGGCGTAATGGTAAGAGTTGGACACAATGGAGAGCTAGTTCGAGCAGAATTCATTACTGGTGGCTTTTACCCTATGGGTGGCGCTGTGGAGCTCCTATGTGGTTGGCTTGCAATGTGGCACAATCTCCACTTCTCTCCCATGTCACTCAGCCAAGGCTGTCTGGGCCCGCTGCAGCCTCGCTTCCCTGACCTGAAGCTAGGAGAAAAATGGAAGATGACTACATAAACGAGTGATTTGGTGATACAGTGGGGAACACAGCAGATTGAGATTATGACATGCTGGATCCTTCAACAGCACCCTGGCAATATTAACAACATCACACCGCAGGGGAGCTGAAGCCGGGCCATGGTGACTTAAGAGTCTGGGGCCTTGGCTGCTCTCTGACTCAGGGTTGGCTGGAGAAGATACCCTCAGTCCCGCCTGCCCATTCATCAGTTTCCCGCTGTGAAAGCTCAAAGATCCATGCGGGCTGTGAACATGCTCTAATGGGCCTTAATGATCAGAGGAATCTCAGTAAAAAGGGATGCCTTCCCAGACTGAGCCAGTGTGAGGTAAACCTGTCGATGGTGCTGTGGTAGTAGGACCTGGTTGGGGTGATCTGGACAGTCTCACTACTCGTCTTCTCTCTCAGCCGACCGCCGATCGACTCTCTGTGAGTGGCGGCCCGCCAGCGCATGTTCCCCACTATTGAAAAAAGGGTAAAAATAACAGGAACAAGTTGTCGGAAATGAAATTTCAATTCATCCAGTCCCTTTATACACTGGTGCGAGAGCCTGCCGTCGAGAGGGAGGGATCAATAGTGTTTAGACAGCAGGGCAGATTTTCTAAGCGCCGGATCAATAGGAAGGAGAGAGGAAAAAATACCCTGGCTTTTCTTTGGCTGTTGTAGTAAATACGAACAAATCAGTGGCCTTAGGCTAAATGGATTGACCAGCTGTTTCCGAGTTCTGTGCTGTAAATAAAGATCCATTCTGAGGTGTGTAACGGAGGCCCAAAGGGGAGAGTGCCACTGTTCACGCCGGCCCAGGCTGGGCTGGCTTGGACACACAACTGTCTAGATCAGGGGACCAGGGACACCAGGGAGTAAAGGAGGGAAAGAGGGCAGGGAAGAGATGAGAGGACTACGAGGACCCTGAATCATCTAGGATTGGTGATGCTATCAACAAAGAAACCCAAACTAGGACATATTCAATTCTCTTCCAGAAAGTTCCTTTATGTTATGATGATAAAACAGGCCACAGAGCCTTATTTGTTTTTAGAACTGTTGTTACTGGTGAATGGTATTTTTCTTTGTTTATTTTACCTATAGACAACATTGAAACCACCACCACAAAGACAGTGACACTCTTTGGTTATTCATAAAGGAAGGATCTCATAAAAAAGCCAGATTGGTAATAGCTAGACTGGCAACAGACTTTAAATAGGACTTTTTGGCTAACTAAAAAAAACAAACAAACAATACTGCATTTTATGATGCACAAGACTGGTCCATGACATGTGGCAGGTCAAATATCTCCAGCAATATACTGGGCTAATCAGAGGGCAAGATCATGACAGGATGACTGATCACCTGCTTGCTTTGCCTCACCTCTGGACTTATTAAAGAAAAACACCACAGGCCATGCTTTCACAAAACTCATTGGTCAACCACAGTGGAGAATGTGATGGGTGAAATTCATCACCGAAAGCTCCTCAGCCCAAACAAAACACACACTGGAGGACCAAACAATACAAGACCTCTAGTCATTACTGATTGCTTCCAAACTCAGTAAGAGGACACATTAAAGGACAAATGAGTGTGTAAAAGGATGGCTGTTGACTCGCGCTGCAGGGCTGGCTGAGGACAAAGGGACGGGAGGGAGAAGTGGTTGGCTTGGCTGCATTTGCAAACACTAACTGGGGTTGAGTAAACCAGTGCATGTAGCTCTAGTCCTCCACTCCACTTCCTGGATCCTAACAGGGAAGGATCATAACAGAAACTTAGCTGCAACAATCTCCATCTAGTCTGGGCCCACCTACAGTATACATACTGCACACTGTCCACTGTTCCCTCTGTCTAAGTGATTTATAATTGGCCTCATTCTGCGACTCTGTCAGGGACAACACTTCTCTTTGCATTTGGCCTGAAAACCCTGCAGTTTGGTGTTATTGCCGCAGCACTCTGCACTAACACATCTCACAGGCGAACCAACCATTGAAGTCACATAATGGACACAGGCTCCTCAGAAGAATACATAAACAGAGCAGCTAGACGTGCAGTACGACTCATTTGAGAGCAATTCCGCAGTGTAATTGAGGCTTTGTGTGTATGTGTGTGGAAATGTGTGTGTGTTTGTCAGCTGTACCTTTCTCAGATAAAGGTCACCCTATATTGTGCATTTACTGAATCTCAGGCTGAGCAGCAGAGGTTAGAGCACAACTCATTGACTTCCTGAACACATTACCCTAATGATGCCATTCCTCACGCCTCCATTTCAACACATTTGGAGATGGAGCAGTTAGAACATCTATTAAGACATTCTAATGTCTCCCCCTGCTATTTACCCACTGCTCTGGTACAAAAGGGTACCCTGAATTAAGTGTGACAACTCTAACTCATTTCCCTTTACAAACAGACAAAATGCATAGACAAAGTCATCATGTTGGAATGGTCATTAAAAATTTACAGTACCGCTTTCTGGTTTTCATGAAAACTCTTGTCTGTTTTTACTTGGTGATAGGATTGTTTTTCTTTCGGTATTAAAATGTTCATAGTGACAGATTGCAAAGCTGTTAAGGCGGCTTGCTCTCTTATTCCTGGCATCTGATCAAACCTCATTTACTCGGCTGGGGGATTGAATGAAATGTCTGATCATTAACCCCGTGTCCGCCTCTGGAGGAGAGGTGGCTGTTTACTTCCTGCATGTTTTGTCGTTTGGTGTTTGCTGCAGCTCAAGCTGTTGTTATCTACGCGAATCACCAAAAAATTCAAGCTTTACCCATCCACCTCCTGTTTAAGTGGTGGCTTAAGCAAGCCTCAGAAATGGTGAAGGGTTAACCAAGTTGTCATACTTTAAATAAATGATTTCAGCTGTGCGCTAAATGAAACATGCAGAAATTTATAGTTCAAGTCAGTGTTTTAACATATTTGCTATACACGGGGCGATGGTCAGCAACCTACACGGAAATCGGTTCCAGTGTAAAAATCACTGTAAATTGCAAAACGCTGATGTATGGGCAGGCGGTGTCCTTGAATGCTGAAGGCTATTTACATTCACTGTCAGTTTCACAAGTCAAAAGATATAACGTTAATTCCAGTCTGGGGATTCCTCCCAGTCTTTCTTCTCCTACTCTCGTTCTTGGCCAGGCCACAGTCCGATGAGCTGCACATCTCAGTGAGTGGTCCTTAATGTGGTCAGGTCCCTGCGGACTATCTGTTCCATATTCTGGCCTGTGTAAGCGGTTTTCCCCCTGTTTTTGAGGTATTTGGGGTATTCTGGGGAGGAGACAAGGGCTATTGAGAGTGTTTATGTTCCTGGCTTGTACAGAGGCTTCTAATGTGTAACACAGGGCACTTCAGTATTCAGACGCCCGGGGCTATTCTCTAAGTGGTCTTTACTTTGAAAACACAGGTGCCCTCCAGGGGTTGAGTGGTGGTTGTGTGCATGTGTGTGTGAGTGTTAGTGTGAGTGTGTGCGTGTTTGTGTGCGTGTGAGAGGGCAGTAAGCTAGGAAGGAGGGCAGATAGAGGAACTGCACCGTTCTGAGGCCCATGCTACGC
The DNA here is from genome assembly GCA_900302535.1 of Neoniphon sammara. NCBI lineage: Eukaryota > Metazoa > Chordata > Actinopteri > Holocentriformes > Holocentridae > Neoniphon > Neoniphon sammara. Next base: position 5,811 of record OMKZ01033497.1, on the reverse strand, counting down.
TTTGAATAATATATCCATACATCATCAGTCCATGTCAGGCTTTGATTCAGTGTGGTGGTCTTGCAGAAACCACTGTGGTATTATCTTTAATAATGCAAGCTGGGATTAGGTGCTTACTCTCTTCTGATAAATATGGGCAAATCAATTAATTCCGCTGACATTCCCCCCACAGCACATATATAAATCCAACCTTGTGCTTGGCTTTCTTGTTTTTTGCTCTCTAAAACAACACAAGCAAGAATAATTAACTTTTTATGTCCTTTTTCTAAATAAAAACTCTACAGTGTGAGAGAGCATTTGTTATTGTTACAGAACGCCGTAAAATAAGTTAGATGCTGATATTTTAAAATCTAATAAGGTTTGGAGGGCAGGGAGAAAAATAAAGCTGTGTACTCTTCACTGCTGGTGCATAAAAATAAACCAAAATGGCTCATATTGATAATTAATAGTACAGTTCTGACATATCACTCGCTATCATTACCACTCACACAACCATGACCAACAAGACAATGTATCACTGATCTTATAATAATACAAACATGTAGTCTTTGTGAATACAGCATGCTTACACATATTTGCTCACAAAGTACTATAGCAAATCCAATTTAAACGAGGACAATGAAAGAAAAATCACAGTTTTTTATTTATTTCAGCAGTTTGTGGTGTCAGTGAGTACAGCATTGACTGCCAGGCATCTTGGCCATTTTCAAGGCTATAGACTGGTCTGCATTACTCAGCTGGTCCGGTTGCCTGTGACCTTGGCAGTGAGAAGCAGCTGACCCCACAGTCATTACGCCTGACCATCTCCATCTTCAGGACCATCTTTTATTTCCATACAACCTTTTATCCATTTCTGTGTCCCGCTATAAAATCTTGTACCCGCCCAGGGCCACTAATGACTAGCAGTCATAGCATTATAGCAAATGTCATTACATAGCTGGTCTTGTCAATACTTCTAAAAACAGAACATCAATGGTGGTAGAAGGCAGAGCAGACACAATATGTTTCCGGTAGTGTCACAATCTCGCAGGTCTAATTAAACTGAGAGCAGTTCAACACAGAGGCTGCATGAGAGAAGAGGCAAGAAGAGGAGAGGGTGACCCAATTAAAACCAATCAAAACTCAGACTCACTCTACAGTGTGCCTCACACACGCAATGAGCAAGAACCTATGAGAGGAAGGAGAACAAGCTTTATTAGCCTCTAAAAAGCCCTGTTCCTACATTAATATTCTAGCCTAATGAAAGCTTTTCTACGTTTCTTCATTTCCGTACACTTGCCTGTCACTGTTCGGTTCATAAATATTGTCTTATTATGATCATCATGATTTTTTTTTCTCCAGATATGCAGGAAAATTCAGAGCCAATTACCAAAATGACAGGTGAAGTGGGAGCGTGCTGAGAAGAAATGAAGGGTTGCCATGGTGATGCAGCCAGAGAATCAGATTGTATGTGTGTGGTCATGTGACCCAAATCTGGCTGAGCTGCTGCTACGCTGAGGCCCTGTACACCAAAGGACACTTAACCTCAATAGCTGGAAGCAATCGCAGGCCCATCCAGCTGAATTTATTTGCTATTTCTGTCCACAGGTCAGGGTGGCTGTATGTCTGGGGCTGAAGCTCCACGCAAGCTATAGCCAAGCCCAGGATATTCTCAACTCCTCTCTCCCTAATGACAGCCTCCGTGACTTGTGTACACTGCAAGGGGAAGCCCTATTATGATGTTTACAACTTATAAAATCTGCACTTAAACATGCATCTGACTGTTGCGCCATCCAAGGTGGCACAGGTCAATACAGGGACAGGAGCAGCAAACCCACTAATGCACATGACAGTGCACAGACACAAACATACACTAAAATAGACAGTCCTGTCAGTAAAAGCTGAATAGCAAAAAACTTATGGAAGATGGCAGAGGTAGAATGACAGAGAGAGAGGGGCAAGAGCTACCTGCCCAGGGATGCTGTCAGAGGCTGAATTTTTGATCACTATCAGCCATAAAAAAATGTATATGGCCCGTTCTGTGTGCTGTTAACAGAACACCTCTGTGCCTATATGTGCTGTGTGAATTGCCTCCCACTCTGTGATCCCCCTTATTAAGAATACAATACCTTATGCACAGACAAGGATTAATATTTGAGCATGTGTAAAATGGAATTGGAAATGAAATGACTTGGATCAAAAGTTAATTATGAAACACCTTGCACAAATATATCTTTTTAGATTGTGCCTGCTTGTAAGAAAGCAGGAGGGGTTCAAACCCATTCTAACTGAGCCAACCAACAGCAGACTAATTCAAATGTACTTGGCTGTTGTGGAGGACCAAAAAAGTGTTTTTGCACTCTTGTATTTGTCTCAATCAGAGGACAAAGTCTACTTGAAGATGTATTTAAGATATATTCCTATTTTCTCTCAGTGGGTCTCTAAATACAAACACAGGCATGCAGCTCAGGGGCAGCACAGTGGATCTGCAATGGTCTGTGGTCATATTTAGAACCTGTGAGAGTGCTTATCATCATTTCCTAATTAAAGCTGATTAGCAGTCATTAAAAAGTACAATATACAATATACAGCAAAGCAGATGTGCTGCTGATAATGATGGTGGAGTGAAAAGTGTGGCCTAAAATTATACAAATAAATAAATAAGTTCAAACAAACAGGGGGAAAAATCATCCCACTGAAGCAATTATGGATCTAATCAGAGGTTTCTGCATGAAGTCACTGCTCTCCTATCTCGCTCCCATTTGCATCATAACACAGCGTGCAATATTAATTTCCGAGTTTACTGCTTATTGGAAGTGCAAAGTATGAAAAGCCATTAAGGCCCCAAATAGGAAAGCAATTTGCTGTCACATGGATTCGGCTCTATTAAAAAGAAAAATCTTGTTAACCATTTGGAATTAGAGTCATTTGGCAAAATGCATTCTGCTGCACTCCAGTAAAATAAGTAATTATGCTGCCCTTCCTTCTATCCCTCTCTTTCTTTCATTTGCACAAGCGAAGTGGGGAGCGGCGGATGGGGAGAGCAACTGGATGCAAAGGTAATTAAAGTTGCTGGCTATCTGTTTGGTTAATGTAGGGATCAGGCCAGCTGAGAGCCTTAGGGGCACAGCAAGATGAGGAACGCTTATCCATTTTTCTGTCTCTGTCTGCCAGCCCCAAGGCTAACTCTCATCTGGTCCATATATCACCCATTCCAGTCCTATAACCAAACTCAGTCCTGAAAGTAAACAGGAAACTATCCATATAGAAAAACTTGGACTGACCGTTCCTCTGGGCTTATCTCAGTTTTATTTATTCTCAAACTGAGTAGAATCCCATTAGTAGCTTGCACCTGTGAGTTCTGTTTAAGTAAAACTATCTCTCTGGGGCCCTGATGGCTGAGTGGATTACATACAATGTAATGTCACTTTTCACCATTTGACATCTTAAAAAAAAAAAAGCAGAAATGGCTTAAAATTGATATAAAAGGGGAAAACAATGTAAGCATGCTCTGATGTTGACTGTATATCAGATAAACAGCAAATGACACAACTCCCAGCCCGTCTCGTTGTTATGGTAACCAGCCTTATTTGGAGTAAACTGTTGGTTTACAGCTTCAGTTTAGCTGTATTTTCTGGCTAGTGTCATGACCTCTCAATCATCATTATCCCAGCTCAATGGGCTAACGTATCTTATCCTATCCAACACAAGCTTGGATCCCTTTACTCCTCCATAGGAATGAAAGGGGAAAAAAAGGCTTGGCGATTTATGGGGTGGCATGTATGGCCTCTAAGGTGTTTTATGGTTGGACCTGCTGGGCCTATTTAGGAAGCACTGCGTGCTCTATCCTGACCACAGGTATTGATCGTCAGCGATGGCCATGGCGTGGCTGACTAGTTAAAGCCCTGTATGTGTCCTCACAGGGAGATGAAAATGAGGCCTCTGTGTGTAATGATCTGTGTATGAGCAGGGAGAGGAGGCCACAGAGACAGAGAGGAGGAGAAATTAAATCATTCCTTTGCTCTTTCAGGAGAGGCACTGCAGCCAGCCATGCTTGGCTGCTTAATGTGGAATCTGTTTTTGAGAGGAAAATTAAAAAGAGAGAGAGAAGAGTGAGAGGGAGAGAGGAGGAAAGAGAGATAAATGGCTGGATGTGGAGGCGGTAAATGAGAGCATCCTGATGCAGAGAGCGGTGTGTGGATGTCCCTAATGGGGTGGGTTGACGCGGGCTGTCTGGCAGCCTGACCACCACGGTTACTGCTAGCCTTCCTGCCCACTCCACACCAGGGCCTCACAGCACTGAAACAAGCACGCTCCATGCTAATTGCCAGAAAACGACGGTGCATAACAAGTGCAGAGGAGACAGCGGTCTAATGTGAGAGGTGGTGAAACGATGGAGAAAATGCTTCTAATCGTGAGGCATTTTCTTGTCTGTGAGGCTGAGACTACGGCTCTCTCTCCCTCCTCTTGAGAGCCAGGAGCCAAGACACACTGGAGCTAGCACTGTACGAGGGAGCAGGCTGAGGATCTACAAAAGCATGAATAGAAAAAGAAAAGCAAGCAGCAGTACCTGAAATCAAGTCATTTAAGTTGATGAGTCAGCAAACAGCCCTGGCTATCAAAGCTGTGCTAGAATTTCACTTAACCGTGACGTCATCAGTCAGCGGAAAAAGAAAATGGCTCATCTGCTCCCGCTGTGCATATTATTTTTCTTCATGGGCTGAATTTGTGAGCAGTCTACAAGACGTGTGAATTGGGCAATCACACAGTGTCAAAATCACTGGAAAAATGGGCGTAACTCGTGATTAGAATGACGCTTCCTCCACAAGAGCTGAAATTAAGTGACTCAAATAGATGTGAATGGTGGGTGTGAAGATGCCAGTCACCAAGGACAACTGGCATTGTATTCACTGGAGGAAGTCAAATAAGCTACAAAACGCTCCTCTGCCGCATTTTATAAAACAATACATCAAACAGCAACAAAAGAAGCAGCAAACGCTCTTTTTCCTCTGACAAAACCATTCCTGTTTGAAGTGAAGTCAGTGAAACTCCCTCAGAACCTGGAAGCTGTGTGTGAAGAGAAGGGAAAGTCAAACTATACCGGACCTCTGTGGTTGACTCAACCCCTTTAGCATGACCCCATCCTCAACACCTCTCACTTCCATACCACAGGAGTGAGTGCCTGTTCATTCCACCGGCCTCATTAACGCGGCCCTCTGCCGTCATTAAGACGTTTGCGGTAAAATTAATTGAAAGACAGATTAAAAATAAATTAAGAAAAATGCGTTGCAGAATGCCTACGTGCACTTCATAAATCACCGGGGCAAAGCCAGGAGCTGGCTCCCCATAATTAACTGCAGACTATTTATTTTATCCTGACGGTATAAATTAGAATTCAGACGCACAGATTATATTAGGGCTGTCTGCCATGCGGAACTGCTGAGGGGTGTGCAGAATATTTTAAGGATACATAGAGGAGAACAGAGAGAGAAAGAGAGAGAGAGGCAGAATAAAATGGGAAGGGGGGATATTATGTAGCAAGGCAAACAATATGTAAATGCATACAAAGCAGAAAGATAACATTTGCGTCCCATGAAGAAAGTCTTTACTCAGGCAATGACAAAAAGAAACAATAGACAATGAAATTAACAGCAAAAAATCAAATAGCATGGGTACCTGAAACAACAGATACCTGATTAAATGAACTGTGCTAACCACTGTTCTCTCATCCATAACAACAGGATGTAAAAAGATGAAGTGGTATTACTTTTATGTAAGCCTATGATCAGTAACAAAGCTGAGTGACTTTACACTAGCCAACAAAATTCTCCT
>OMKZ01033496.1:34884-45261 GCA_900302535.1 Neoniphon sammara | reverse complement strand
TTTTGTTTTTTAAACCTGTGGACCTGTAAAGCCCTTTGAGACTGTAAACAGTGATTTGGGGCTCTAAATAAACTTGAACTTGAACATGAGGAAAAAATGGGAGAGTGGTGAAAGAAGGAAGTATATCAGAGGCAGAGAAAAACAGATGGAACAAGGGAATAAGGAGAGCAGATAACCCAAGATAACAGAAAACAAAACAAACAGAGGTAATGGTCCTGGGTTTGGCATTTTGGTTCATAAGGAGTATGAACAAATACAGTATTCGAATATTTAAACAAATATATCAATGGCTTTATTTAGATAGTCTCAGGGTTTTGAATTCATACTGGAGTAACACAGTGATGAATGCAGACGTGTAAATATTTGGCATCTTGCCTCACACCTTGTGTTCCTGGAGAGGTCAAAGTCTCTGCTGCCATTTGGATGCATAATTATCATTCAGAGTGTTGACAGAAGCTGTGAGAAACACAATCTCTGTTTGCCTCAGCACCTCCTGGGAGAGTGATGAGAGCCTGGCCTCACACAGGCGTCAGCTTGGCAGCGACAAACAGACACTAACAGGGCAGATCACCGAGACTGGCCCAGTTATTTCACACTGTATCATACCTCCGACACTTCCCTATGTTTCACATCCACTGGCATAGCACTTCATGTACTATTAATCATTGACAACACTGACAATACGACACACACAGCCTATGGGAAAACATTTGCTCAACATTTTCACCTATGGCCACCCATAAAGTAATTTTAGGATCTCTGCCCATGGGAAAGATTGGCTTCTTGGTTTGATTGTTAAATGGCAACATCTGTATGCAAACCATACAAGTGGTGCACCTATTTATACACCTTTTTTCTTTTTGTTGACAATCCTCTTAAATACTTATGAAAGATAGGATAGAAGCTAGATACTTTAAGCAGAAGATTGTGCCTAGTAAAAGAATCAAAACTACAGTACTATAATTGTTTTCCTTTTCTACATAAGGACAACTACAACTCTCATTTTGATTTACATTGCATGAATAACAAAGGGATAGAAAGATTTCTTCCATTTTTTGCCCCCAGTTGGCTATTGTTTTTATTTTCTTGCCCACCATGAGGATTCATCGGTATCATTTTGCTTTCTGTAAACTGTGGCCCTATAAAGCCCTTTGGGACTGTAAACACTGATTAAGGACTATAAATAACTTGAACAAGTGACTGAGGGGTAATGAACAATGAATAATAACAACAGGCAGGGAGCAAAGCAAATGGGGACAGAGGAATCCATGCAGCAAGATTTAAAAGGAGAAAAGCAGTGCGATAGATTTATCAGCATGATTGTTTGTGTTGTTACATTTCCTGAGATGCCTTTGCTTGTAGTTCTGTTTCTGGTTTTGTATTTTTGTACCACATTGGAAACTAGAGATGTTGTATTATTCTTTGGGATGTAAGCTTGTTTATGTCTCCCAGTCAATCAATCCATCAATCAAAGATGCTCACCTGTGGCTGCGGCTCCACTGCCTATGTTGATGTCGTTTTCATCATCAAACTCTATTCGCACTCCTTTGCCATTGCCAGCAGAAACGCCACAGCCTCCGCTCCGGCACAGTGAGATTGGGACGACTCCATAGACGTATGCCAGCATGATGGGTACACCAATACCTATAGGACACAGGTTAATACACACACACGTAAAATGTTGTCCATTCACCAACAACCTCACCTGGGTACAATCTCTACTGTTAGCAACTGTAGAGGCTGGCAAACAGTAAAGATATGTCATCACCTGCCCTAATTGTCATAAAATCTGCTCAGAGAGACAAATGCTGAGCGAATGATGTGGAGAGAGAGTTAGGTTTGACAGGTGGTGAGAAAGAAATAGATATGTTTCTTACCAACAGTGACTGCTGCAACCACAGGTGACACAATCACAGACAGCGTCACACCGCCAGCAATAACTACGTTCCTCTTGTGTTTGGAAATGTCTTTGCCCTCGTAACGATTATGGATCTGTGGGAAAAAAGAAGGGAAATATTATTGACAATTGCAATTTTCAAACTGTAACAATGGTTCCTTGTGTTTCCAAGTCAAGTTGCAGTATGGAGAAAAAGAAATAATTTCAGGATTTGCTCAGTAACCTGATGAAAATGCACATTTCTGTCCTCTTAAAACTGCAAATATTAGATGGCAGTTAGGTGTAGCTTTCAGCAATGATTTGCATTTTTCAAGCTATACCAGTTCCACATGTTGATTTTCATGACAAGGTAATAATTCTTCCATTCCACATGATGAATTTCCATTCCCACATTTTCAGGGCTATGCCTGACAGAGAGCATGAGATGTGCTTGTTTAAATTCTAGCCACGTTTAAGCACTGTAACCGATTACTGCAACTACACATAGTCATTCAGAACGACATATGTTCAGTGGCCATTAGGGCTGCCCTTCTACCACTGTATGAAGTTTTGGAAAAATTGACAGTTATATCTAAAGTGGAAATGAAATGTAACCCCCCCTCCTCTGAAAACATAACCCAGGTCCAGCTCTGTTGGCAGAGGTAATAATAATACTGTATCTCTGTCTCTGTCTTCCATGTGTCTGAATAAACTGTTGGTTTGGAGCACTGCTGTTACATGCCATTCTTCAGTTCCTTGGTGGTTGCTCTCACCTTTCTGCCCACATAGACTGGGATGCCAATGATCATGGCGGGGATGGCAATTCCAGCAATGAGGGCGATGCCAACAGGAGCACCAACCAGCGTGCCCAGCTGCCACAGGATCTTCTTCTTTCTGCTCCAGGGCTTTTTCCCCCAGAAGGTGCAGCCTGATGGACTGTGAGATTGCAAGAGAGAGGAAGGAAGTGGGTCACTGGGGCAGCGTGTGTGTGTGTGTGTGTGTGTGTGTGTGTGTGTGTGTGTGTGTGTGTGAGTATTAAAGTTATCATAGCTTACTCAAACTGAAACTAAGACTAAAAGTAGGCATGAAAAACAGTTCTGGTAAAGCAAGAAAAATACTTAGGTATGTAAAAAACACACTCAACTGAAACTATTGTCTTTGCTTCCTAAACTATATGAAATGAAAACAAAAGTAATCATTCAGTTTGGAGAGATTACATACATAGAGATTAATTAAATACATAATATGTTCATAAGAAGTCAGTTTTTTGTGTTGATGAAACAGACTATCAACACAATGCTAAATGGGTTGAATGCTTAAATACTACAGCTTAAACTGAAACTAAACTAAGTGCTAATTAAAAATTAAAACACTGTGAAAAATTAATAATCCTACCGACTCCACGTTTGTCTCACCTCAGGTAGTGCAGGTCAGAGATCTCCTTCATGCACAGCCAGCAGAACTCACACCCGCAGACGGCGCAGGTCATGTGATTACAGCTGCCATCATTCATCTTGATGATGTAGGCAGCGCAGCGCGGACATGGCTTGATGTCATCACCTAGTTGAAAGGGGTTTGGAGGAAGGCCAAAAAATCATTTTGCATATTTATGGTATGTACGCTTTATGAGAACATGTCTGTGCAGGATTGTGAGTGTCTCTGTACATCCATAATGCTTGATTTGATTACAAGTAGGTGAGGTTATGTGTTGGCTCACGTTGCGTGTGCCAACAAAACGGGTCAGGTTAGTGCATGTGCATTTGTGTGCAAGTGTGTCCACGTTTGTTACCTGCAGCTGCACTTTCTTGGCTGTAGCTGAGGGAAGAAGACCTGAAACTCCTCAGCCGGAGGTTCTGAGCCCTCTGCTGCCGCGCTGCGTCACAAGTCTGGTTGGGATGCCACAGCTGTTTACAGTGGTAGCAGAACTCTGTGCCACAGCCCTCGCGCCCACAAGTGATCTTTGGACAGCTGGCACAGCCGAAGGCAATGACTGCGTACCTGGAGAGATGGAGCCAAAATGGTGGTCATTCAGCAGTCACTGGGAGGACAGCATGGATGTAGGACCAGAGTACAACACTAGGGGGCAAAGGCCAAAATGGCAGCCCATGTTATGTGGATCCTGGAGGATAACAATGCTAAAGAGTGGATGAAACTGAGGAATAAAGTCTGGTGTCTTTTATATAACAAGAAAACACATAGAATCGATTTCATAGTCATAATCATTCTAATTGATTGCATCAATTGACATAATTGTCAGTTGTTTGGGTGGGTGGGTTTCAGGGGGAAAAAGAGGACTATTACATTGAACAAATAATACTTTGTTACTCAAGAGGAAACAAAACAGAAAAAGCACTTGCCTGACATTCTAAAACACTGTTCCCCAAACACAAAACATAACATGACTCAGACATTCAATAACATAAATAACACAAAAGAAAAGAGAAAAGAAAAAAAGAAAAATAAACATTCAACACCTTATTCATAATTTTGTGTATGTGTGTGTGTGTGTTCATGAGCCAGCGAGGCAATTATGATGCTCTTTTTATCCCCCCATGACAGACTATAATCTTTGCTCATGCAATGCTAAATTGATCTGCCCAGCCCCGCTAATGAGAACCTTACATTAGAAAATTTAGCCTGGCAATGAAAAACTCACATGAGCAGCAGTCATTTACATTCTAGTATAATTGCCTCTAACAAATAGCTATTTAAGTTTGTGAAAGCTGTTGACAGGTAGGAAACATTACTTTGCACTTAGTTACTAACATTTCTGTTTGTGTTCCTCTGACGTCTAAGTATTTATTGTAAACAAAGAGTCCACCAAAAATACAATGATACCTAAAAGCATCATTAATTATCATATTCTATCCTGAGCTGAACCCAGATATCGTTCCAACCATTATGCATGACCATGCTCACTCCCCGAGTCCAGCCCGTAATATGGTTGGCATGGAAACATTACAGGCAGACGATGGGGAAAAACAAACACTTTGGCTGATGTATGTACTGAACAATGTGAGACAACTCTCTAATGATACAAAAGCACACAAACCCTGTGTAAATTATCAACAGGGAGAGTCTGAGGCTCAGCATTCCTGGGTTTAATATGTGTCAGCACCTGCTTGTCAGTCCCTGTGTGTGTCCTCAGGTAACTGTGCAATATGAAGGCTGGAGGGAGGACAGCTATTAGGCTAATGCACACTACATCTGCTCAAAAGGTCTTTATTTACACCCTGTCAAGAGTGCATTTCAAACATTGCTTTCGTTAAGAATGATACTGGATAAAATGGGATATAGATGTCAGAAAGATTCTCCAGTGCTAAAACAGAATGCTAAAAACTATGTTTACATGTCAAAAATCAAACCAAAGTGATTTAACTCTCTATCTTTTCCAATGCATGTTGAAAGATACTGGCTCCGTCTTGGGAAAATGAATTATTTAATTAGCCCAAAATAATGATCTGACATGATGTGTGCGTTACATGCAGCCATCAGTCGATCCACTAAAACACTCTGTGAACGTGAACTGCATCAGCTACTTATATGAATGGAAAACATTCTGTTGAGCAACAACAAGACAGAGCTGCGTATTCAGTTCAGCATTCCCACAAATTATTGAAGCTAAGTAAACAGACATGCTCACATCAGCTGATGCACATGGCATCAATTGCTGTGGAAACCTGCACCCCTGTAGCTTAATTATTGACTGTGGACAACTGTAATAATAAGTGAAGATCTTGGTTAAAATCACATTACAGCTAGCAAAGCAGTGCAGCATTTCTTTTATTTGGAATACCCTCAAAATACTGTATTTAATCCAGCAGACACACGAGCTTCAGCTGGTGCCAAACAAACAACAGGTGACTACCAGACTGCTGTGAACAAATGTGCTATGAGCCAAACATTATTAATATTTTACCGTAGAGGTGAAGTAGCGTGACCGACTGTCTTTGGCAAGTGGCCATAGTATAATTGAGATAATACAGTCCAAAGTGTTGAAGCAAACCCTGGTCTGCATGTTGTTCAGTATTTATTTATAAATGCATACCTTGTCAAACATCAATGAGTACTTGTAAATTGATGAGTTTTTAATTACTTATTAATTCTGTTACACTCAGGAATAATTTCCACCATTTAAAGTGGCTTTCATTACAAAAACAAACAAGGTTTTGAGGCCAGATTAAGGCAATAAATAAAAAGAATGGTGTCATGAAATCATCATTTCACAGCACTGGTACTGCTGCATTCCTTCTAGTGGTATACTAGGAGGCCCTGTAATGCTGGCTGAGAGAGAGTGTGTGTGTGTGTGTGTGTGTGTGTGTTTGGACAGCATAAACCTATAAAACATTCAGTCATGACAGTGTCCAGACAGTTTCCACTCACACCTAGGTGAGACAAGCTGATGGTGTAAAACAAAAGGGTGCAGCGGGGGAAAACTGGCTAGTATCAAGGATAAAGGTGCTGTCATGAACTGACTCACTGGAAATTGCACAATGACAATTGAAACAAAGTGTAATAACTGAATTAGTACAAGATTTTAATTGATGCTCTATTTTACTGTGAAATGAAGGGAGGTCTCTATGCACTTGTGCTATATGAAAGTTTGAAAAGTTTGAAGTATTCTTGTGTTTTATTTTGCCTTGGCTTTCATGAAGTACAGATTCAAACATTCAAACAGATAAGAGTGTGCAGTGCTATTTTTTTCAGGGTTTTTAAAAAAAATCATTTATATATAAGTAACATTAGAGTCTCCTTTCATCTGCCATCCATATAAATAAAACAAGCGTGTTATTTGGAACACCGATGCCCTGCTAGGCCTGCTGGAGGCACTAGAGGGAAAGTCATGGGGTCAACCAAATTGCCAAGTTTCATCCTCTAGCCAACATGAATGCTGTCACCAATTTGCTGGGTGATCTACCAAGTAGGTTTTGAGATACGAGCTGTTCTGGGCCTAACTGGTGACCGACTGACTGCTCAACATGGTGATGGTACATATATATGAAACTGCAATGTTAAAATAAATAAATAAATACAAACTGCTAGGCATACTTAGCATTCTAGCACTTTGTAAAGCAAAAACAGAGCAACATCAGCCCCATTAGTTTTTTTTTTTTTTTTTTAATAAAGGTAATTCGTTCAGGGGCAGCCAGGCCCTAAGGGTTTCTGAAAAAGAACGTGTGTGCTCAGCAAACCTTCCCTGGATAAATGAAGGTTAAAAAAAATTTACTGTATATTCAAATGTCAAATATAGCATCTAGTATATTCATTCACTTAATTGAACATCATTTCACCCTCCTCAACAGAATGATTAGCAACTGGGATTTAAAAAAAAAATCCCATTCACCCTCATACAAGTGGCAGAACAAAAATTGGATCTAGATATAATCATGAATGACAACAACACATGGGAGGAATATAAAGGCTGTGCACAATGCTGGTTTACAAACCTTACACCTCCCATTGTTTGGTGAAACTGAGATCTGATCATAATGTTGACAGAGCTCAGCCAATGAAAATACATATAAATACTGGATGTAAATGTAAAGGATGTGGAAAATATTCTTGTGATTTCTGAGTAATAATTAAAAAAGTGCTAGGTAAAGAAATTCAGTTTCAAGTACCAGAGGAAGATGGACATGATAAAAAAATGTCAGCTGTAGGCAGAGAAAACCAAAGGAATGGAGAAGAAATGAATGGAGAAATGCAGGAAAAGAGGAGATGAGATGATGAAGCTACCGGCCCTTTGCATCATTCCAGAGGACCAAACAGCTGGCCTTGGCAGATGCAAAGCATTCAGGCTGCTGTCCAGCAGCTTTGGACTGTATTCCTTATGTTTAATTATTTAGCAAAGGCCTACATTAAATTTCATGCTGCCTCTTCTTAGAACTCATTGACAAGACTTACATATAGTTGCTTGCTTCTCTTTACATTTTTTATTACTGTTGTATATTCTTATTTTATGCTTATTTTTTAGCTCTACTTTAAACGATGAAAGTCAAGATCTTTTTGCGAGATGGGGTATTTCACTGAAGCTGAGGGCTGGTAAATATTAATTTCGACGGTCACAGATATTTGAGTAGAAGCACAGCTAAATAAAGTTGGACAGTGAATAATATAAATAAAAAAGTTGGAGAATACTCTATGTAGGACTAAGTAGGACGCATCTTTCTTCCTGAAACTGCCTTCCCAGTTCCCATGTATGAGAATAAACAAAATTGCACATACATTCATTCCCATGCCAAGATACAGTCGCTATATTTTGGGCATATAGTCCTGATTATGGTGTTACAGCAGTGGTCTAAATCTTAAAACTTATTAAAAAAAATGAAATTTTGTGAGACTGTGGGCCCAAAAAAATCCACTTTATGCACTGAAACCTATATTTAAAAATGAAGTACACCACTATGTTTAAGTCTGGACAAAATGGCTCTCGCAAAATGTTTATTTGTTGTAACATGAATTCTGTTGTTATATTACTTTACCCCCCAGGGCACTGTAAAGTAATAAACAGCATTTTGCCTCAGTAGTTTCCACTGGCGGCTAATGCTGGTAAATTCTGTCTTCCTGTGTGTTGCAATGATTCTGTGCTACCTCATTTTTATCTCTAACGCCAGTGTTACACAATTGCAACCAAGTGTCAAAACTCGAACTTCACAGTTATGACTTTTCATTTTTGACATTTGATTACAGACAGGTCAGCTTCCTAAGGTCACAGTCACTGACAGCGTCTACATCTGGTATTAAAATGTGGTCTGTGTCTGGATAAGCAACAAGCATGTCGTTTTTGATGAAATGAGATGAATTTGGCTTGATGAAACCAAATACACCAATCTAATACAACTTATCAGTTACTGCAAGCATTAAATGCTGCTGCTGTGCAACACTGCCCAACAGCACTGGAGGAGAGGAGGGCAATTATACAACAGTAAAGAGACGGAGCATTGACCTGTGGAGTGTATGGCAGTGAACTACAGCAAAATGATTAGAGGATAACAGTGAGAGGAGCTGAAACAAACTGATTAAAGAGCTGCTATTGTAAAAGACAGGGTCACCAGTTTCATTCAAACTGAGTGAAACAGCACAAACCTAAAGGAACTACAGGGGGTAACCACATAAGTATTAAGTAACCTCAGGGTTATTGCAAAATAATTACCAGGATTATATAGCATGCTGGCAATTATTTTCTTTTGACCTTGTTTCTAATATTAGCTTTTCCTCCTTGCTCCAATTAAACTAAATTTAATTTCAGAACCACTCATAGTGTTGCATGAGCATGATGCATTCGTTAACAGTCAGGAACATAATAAAGGCTCCCATAGGAAGAAGTAGTCACATCTAGTGCTGATGGTTTGCATATAACAAACTTCAAGAAGAAGAATCCTGCTTGTTTCAATCTGCAACAGTGAAATGTCTATTTCACAGCATGTACACAACAAAAAAGGAGATTCATTTAGGACTACCTCTTTCTACAGCCAATGAGTATCATATGGTTATGGAAATAATAACATCACACCACAATTTAATAACAGCTGCTATTAATCACACACTCTTTGCTCCTATCTTTTTCCATGAATGGCTGACTCATTAAGCTAACAAAATTAACAGGTGCATTACTCATAAAGCTTAATATTTATAACTCAGGCGTCAATAAGGAACTACAAAAGCTGCTGTACTCTACCTCAATACAAGCCTGGCCTGTGGTGACAAGAACTTAAAAGGCCAGATCACAGCCTTGAAGTTTGCTTGATTTAGTTACTTATGTTATTTTTGGTAGTAGTGTATTGTTGCCATCAAAAGCATGCAACATCATGTACCCAAAATAGAAAAGCCAAAATAAGATTCTAAAAACCTTCATCTCCATCTCCCCTTTATGTCTAGAGAAGATTTAATAAGTGAAAGCAAAAAGGAATCACACTTTTCATGTGAATTTACCTGAATGTCTATTTCATGGAAAAAGCATTTTGGACTAATTTGTCTTCTGGACTCATGTTGTTGTCCACACATTTTATATACCCAATTTCACAGATTTATAGCAAACTGTCCGAGTCTGATCTGATACAAATCCCTTTCTTACCCGCAGTCTGGAGCAGGACACCAGCGACAGTCAGGGTCAGCCGCCAGCCACCTCCTCAGCATGAACTCCTCGTACTTCTCCATGAGGGCCCGGTCGCCGAGGATCATCCGAATGTCATGAGGATTGAATCGCTCTGAGCACTCGGGGCAGCTGATGTTGACACGTGACTCTGAGATCTCGATGCGCAGGTACTGGCGCAGGCAGTCTGCACACGATCGGTGGTGACAGGTCATGATGTCGGGGAAACGCTCGCGAGTGTGGCGTAGCAGGCACAGCGGGCACTCCCGCAGGTCTGACGAAGACCCGCACGCTGATGAAGTCGACACCACGCCCTGCGCAGAGTGTGCAGAGGTTTTATCGTGGAATGTCTCTGACTGGACACTTTCAGTGCTAGCAATGCCATCCACCCCACCTCCAGCCTGGAAGG
>OMKZ01033496.1:15872-34445 GCA_900302535.1 Neoniphon sammara | reverse complement strand
AGACCAAGTTAGGAGGTTTGATAGTGTGGTCTGTCCCTGGTCCTAATCACAGTGATCGGAGTGGGCTGTGTTGACTGGGTCAGAAGTTGGATACCAACCTGAGGAAGAAAAAAAGCATAGAAAAAGATCAGAAACTGAACTCAAGCTCAAGGGGTGCACCTGATATTTAGCTGCAGAATTAGAATCAGTTGGAATACCAACGTAGGCACCGGTCAATCAGGCTGCATAACAATTACCTGAAGATATTAAATTAAAAATCTAACAGAATCTAAAACATGGGAAACTGCAACTCCATGCTCAAAATGGTTTGAATTTCATCCCAGCTGATATCTATCACCCACGTTTCATCTCAGTGGAAGAAGCACACAGACACACATGACAATCTCCCCAACTCTCCCTCCAATTCATACAGCCATTGTGACACCGAGCCTTCAAGTACCTCTCTGACACATGAATTTAGCAAAAGGAAAAGGATTTAGCTATCATTGAGAGGTTTTGCTGGTCTCTTTGTTACAGCAAGGCATTTCATTTGATAATTAAGAGCATTTTTTCCTGAGGTGTGTGTGCGTGTGTGTGTGTGTGTGTGTGTGTGTACAAGTGTGCATATGTGTCTGCTGTGATAAATGACTGCAGACTTCACTTTCCCCAGAATGTATATTTGTCTAGTGCAGGAAAAATGGGAGGCAGCAATGCAATTTTCCATCATAGGGTTCAAATGCAGCCACAGCTTGCCTATATGTTTCTAAAGCAGCTACACTTGGGCTCAAAAAAATTAAATTGCAAATACACTTGCAGTAAATGTGTAGGACAACCAAACTCAAATTAGAAATGAAAAGACCATATGAAAGCTTGATCCTGACGCTGGACAGAATCCAAGAAGAGAAGCCGCTCTTCTCATAATTCTGTGCTGCTGGTACAAATGGACACCAAGGATGTACTGGAGGTCCTATAGAAATGAAATGCAAATTTCAGACTGAAATTAACAAAAACTGGGGGGAAGGAGGATGCTGGCTTCCTGAGAGCTGATAGAAGAGCTAATAAAGTCACAAGACTCAAAAAGGCATCTGCTATCCCGACCGACTGCCAGCAAGGCAAACTGATGGGAGTACAACACAAAACTGATCGGTGATGTCTCTGTTGCAGATTCAATGCCACTGGTATTTGAGCAAGGCACTTAGCCTTAACCTTCCACAGTGCTGCCTGATGCTGTGCTACCGCCAAAAAAAATTTATACTGTATGTATTGTATGTGAGTATGAAATCAATGCTAATTCTCAGTGGTCCAAGCGGTCTATAAAAGAGAATTTCACTGCATTGTGGAATGGCCATGTGTGTCCTTGTGTGTGTGCTCCCTCGTCCAGTTGAAGTGACAGTGCGTCTATTTGTGTCCTCCAATTTGTCCAGCTCATCTCTCATTTGGAAGAGACAAACAAAACGCAGCGCTAAGGACAAAAGACTGACATTGGCAACTGGTGCTGCGGCTGAGGGCTACACTGTCTGATATCCAAACACTGGCTTTCTGTGTGTGTGTGGGTGCATCTCCTTTGACTGTAATGACAATTTGACCATGGGGCACACCAAATTACAAAGTCTATTTAGGTCACTTAGTCCATTTTAGCATAATATTCACCCATTTACAAACAAAGCACATCTCTTTGGCCTTGTTAAGAGATGGCACCCTTCTTTGGTCCACCTTTGGCTGCATTTAAAACCACAGAAATTCAAACAACATTCTCAATACGTGTAACACAGCTAGGGCTGGATTTCACTGGTCCAGATGCCAACCAATCCTCAGAAAACTGCTGTCGTGGATTTATCTTCCTTCAAAATCCCCAAACCTAATGCCAGATAAGCTATACCAACAATGGAGACTTCCCACTGCTGCTACATGCTACATCCCTCTCTCACCCATATGTGTGTGTGTGTGTGTGTATATCTCTGAATTCAGGAAAATTCCACTGGGAGCCAAAAGGAGACCGATTAACAAGCCCACTGCGAATCTCCACTGGGGCAGAAATCCTGTGAAGCGCATGCACACACACATAACCTACAAACCTCAGCCTGACTGGCTGTGGTTCTCTTCCCCCAGGATCAGGCAGCAGTTAAGTTTTACTGGGGCTAGTTTAGTTTGAAAGGACAGCTAAAAAAAAAAAAGAAAAAGAAAAAAGAAAAGCTTTTGCTACACAGCCAGAGGCCACATTCAGTCTGGTTGCTGGACAGCCAGTGTTTGGATGCTGAATCCACTGCTCCCTGCACATCAGGCACATGAATCTGAAATAACACTTACAGGCTAATACTAATAGTAATCCCGAGTAGCACCCCTGTGGATCAGGGGTTCAGTGTCTCACTCAAAGACAATTCAGCAGGGTGGATGCATGCAGATGTAATGGCTTTAATAAAAGTCATACAGTTGAGGGACCGTCTCCCCATTCAGCCACCCTGCTGTCCACAGCTGCCTCCTAAAAGCTATGACTGTTTGAAAGGAGCAGACTATCAAAGCATGATGATCAAGCTCAATTCAGCAACCTCTGGGCTCCACTGAAACTCAGTTTTCTCTGAAATATACAGAGTTAGAAGATGCATCAGGCCTACTGTTATTTGCAGTACTTCCAGGATAAAAGCAGTGGTTATCTCAGCACTTAATTTCCTGTGTCAGGTGTGTGTGCACGTGTACAGGACACAGTAAATTTCTCAAGGCTATGGTTGCTGAAAAACAAACAACCTCTCAGGCTGAATGCTGAGCTCTGTGATTAGGCCAAAAAAACATTCATTATGCCTTAACAAGGCTGAACACAGGAAAATAGGTTACAAGTCTGAAAACAAGAATACATGTAGGAGGCTGAAATGGACGGAGTTCAGCAGACACAGATAGGGCTGTCAATAACACAGACTGCACAATACTTTGATCATAAACCAATCATGAGAATGTTGTGAATATAGTATGGACTGTGTAACCATCTTGATCTGTTATCTAATGAGGTCATGTTTCATGTACCAATGCTGCAATTGTTGTGTTGTGGGACACGGAAACAATACTGGCATGGCAGAATTGTTTTTATAAGAGTAAATTTTAAGATTCATTGTAGTGTTAATCTATATGGTTTACCATCACATAAATGAGATACTTAAGTCATCTCATTACGTGATGGAAAAAAAAAAGTAATTCCATCTCATCAAGCATCAAAATGGCAGCCAAGCTGTAAAGGATAATGTTGTTTAATTGGTAGTTTTGAAAGTTTAAGTGTCACATTTCAAAACCAAACCTGCGTAAAATATTCAACGGTAAAGATGCAGAAAACACTAATTGGTGTGCCTTTAAAAGAGAAGAAAAATATGCCCCCAAAATATCACATATCATGATCTTGGACAGTTTGGTCTTCATTTTAATGTATGACCAAGTCTTGCCAACAGCTGGAAATGAGAACGCCAATGATGCTCTAGATCAGTGGTTCCCAACCCAGTTAAGAGCACTGGTTCCCTGGTTTATACTTATGGGATAGAGTCATTCACAAATGCTGACATCAATGTGCAAAATCATAGAAAAAACATGATGTGTATATATTACATACTTTATTATGCTGCAGGCATAATTTCATATAAAACGGCAGGATTGCAATCTAGATCATGAGGCAAAATGATGTGGTACACATTGCAGAAAGGTGCAGAGGAAATGACAAAGCCCTGAGTTACAAGAAGCTAAAACAGCAATGGTTTTCAATAAGAAAAAGAATGACTGTCCTGTGCAAAATCCAAAGTCTGTGCATTTCATTCAAATAGCCACTTTTTAGGCCGTCTAGTCCTGACTCCATAATGCTTCTCAACACAAACTTTCATGAAGGAAAAAGGTCTTCAGCTACTGAAAAGCTGACATAGGCTGATTTACTATACATACCTCTAAAAACACTTAAGCCTGAAAGGAGCAACGCTGAGCTTTATGAACAACAAATCTGGCACCAAGCCGGGACTATGACTCACCCACTGAGTCAGTGAATCACCGGGACAATAAAAACACAATGTTGCCACTGACTCGGTCAAAGCTTCTGTTTGTGAGCTAAATCTGGGCCTCTGACATCATCGTCATTATAGGACAACCACAATGAGACAAAATGTGCTGATTTAGGGCTGATTTATGGTTCGGTGTAGAAGTGTTGCCACAGTTGTCTATCATGGTGCAAGCATTATAAGTTCTGCAATGGTGGGTCTGCTTGTGCTAAAATGATAGATGCCTATGTCCAGTTATTTATTTATTCCATGCTAACAAAGCACAGAAAAAAAACAACTTTTATTATATGGTAACATCCGAAAATTTAAAGATATGTCAATGCTCAACATAACCTGAAGCATCATGAAGAATGATCTTTGCATCAAATGGCAGAGAATCTGATATCAGCCACTAAATTCTCTCATGCAGCTTTATAGCAGACACATTATTTCCAGTCCAAATCTCAAGTATCCCATCACTGAACGGTGCCATGGACCATCAAAACCAGAGAATGCTCCTCTGTTGATCTGGCTAGGGACTATTGAAGATAATTACACTGTTCCATGGTGAGCCTCTTCCATCTTCAGCTAATAGTACGTCCTTACCTCATAATTCCACACAGGGAAACTCCTCTGACCTGAATCTTTGCACCGTAGCAAGGCTTGATGATATATAGGCCCGTATAACTTAGTCATGTGAACAAGAGGAAAGTTAAACAGGACTGAGGAGCAATTTCAAGCAACCGCAAGGCAATGTGAAATTACAATCCCGAGCCGTAATTAAAAAAGAACAGCCTGCCTCTGCGCTGTAGCTTGGCACACTGGTGAGAGTGAGTGGGACTTTCCATGTGACCGTGGTCATTTAGAGAGTGTGTGTGTGTGTGTGTGCTGGTTTTTGTGTGCGCGCACGTGCATGTGTTCAAGTTCTTCAGCCTGAGGGGTTTCACATGCGACCGCGGCTTACACATTGGGATAGCGTCCCAGTTCCTGAGAAAACCATGGGGCAGGAAGCCTACTGTGGCAGAATAAAGAACTGTTCAGACTCTGAAAATGCAACCCTCCATCCCTTGAAAAAAAAAAAATCACTGAGCTTGCATCAGCTGGTATGTTAATACTTCAGACTATAATATGCTAAAGACCAGTGGTTCGCAAGCTGAGGATCAGGAAACTGCCACGGGATCACCAGAAGTTTTTTGGAGGAAGGAGTCAAAAACAATTAGTGTGGGTAAATAAAAAAAGGGGGAAAAAAGAAAAATGTGGCATTCTGGGCTGCAGTGGTAATGGTTTTAGCAAGTTTGGCCCTTCAGACCGCAAAGCAATAACACGTTGGCTCCTGCAATGCTAAAACAAAATATAGGCAGGTTTCCACTGCCTGTAATTTTTGGAGAGCCAATTAGGCACATAACCAAATTCTAGTGGAACACTGTGTGTTATGAAGTGTGACTGGCGAAAAGGCAGGGCAAATTATAGGTCAAACCCTGTTTCATAATGGCTACATGTTAATTTTTGGAATTTAATTAAACTATACCCAGAACCCAGAACTATACCCAGAACTCCTTCTCCAGCAACATCCTTTTCTGAAAACTTTAAATGAATAAGGCAGCCGTGTATTATGGTTCCAAAATGAATGGAAGAGTAGTAGTGTATGTAAAACACGGCAACAGTAAACATATCCCTTTGCACCAATGATGCAATCCTCTCCTGGACCACACAGTGACAAATATGTCACCTTGCTTTGACCTGAAACCATATCATCCCCTCGGGCTAATAAGTGCGCAGAGTGACTGCAGAAAGTATATTGCACATACTGTCGTTGTGTGATAAATGTAAGTGCTAGAGGCTACTGGAAACTGGAAACAAATTCCTTGTATGTAAAAGCACCCTTAGCCATTAAAATTGATTGATTTATTGGTTCACAGATTAGCAACTCTTTCGGCATGCAACAAAAAAGAACATAAACTGGATCCCAGCACCAATCTCTGTGTTTTGTGAACCACTCTACTCCTCGCAAGAGCCTTTTTTTAATTAAACTGTTAAATGATGACTTTCCTTTCTTCCTAACAGTGGGCTTGGCTCTGATTCTCAGCTCCTACAATGGAGTGTCAATGTTTATCACAAATGGTACGCATATGGGTCTGTTTGGGTGATGTAAGAGTATATTAAGAGGATGAGTCCCTGCTGTGTTTCTCACCGCTTAAGTCCAAATATAGGTGGGGATGATGTAAGCATTCAAGGATATTGCAGGTTCGGTCATCTATGTTTGGTAACTACCTGCAAAGAAAAACCTCTTGCTTGTTTTCATTTGGGATCGTTTGCAACAGTCACTTAACTGAGGTCTCTAAGGACTATCAAATAGGCAGATAAGAAAAATCATGGCATTGTACAATTTGGCTCAAACCTAAGCCAACATTTTACATGATTCAAATCAAATCACAATGTTCTGCTCCCAGCAAAAGGAGCAACTTGTGGCTCAAGGGTTTCTTCTACAAAGTGTTCCATGATGTAGACTAATTTCCGGTGACATTCCTGCCAGAGGACAGACTTCCTGATCATGACAATGCATTCGGTTACAACAGCTTTAGACAGAGGAGCAGCCAAGAACTGGACACCAAGTACTCTAGAGAAGCTGTGTCGGACTTCAGGCATTTTACATAACTTTTCTTAGTTACCACATTGAGAAGGAAATACGTTATCTCTTTTGTAACTGTCAGCACTGTCTACAGCATCTGACATTCCTCTGAAGCAAATGCATGCCTGAAAACAAAACTTTGTTTTGTTAGCCAGCCCAGCACCCATCACGGTCAAGCCAAATTTCTGTCAGCTGGACAACAAAATAACACTGTAGCTTAATGAATCTCTATTTAGCCTGTCATCTGCCAGCTGAAGTGTAGTAAGAATGTGCAGAGATCAAGAGAGTGGGCACAGGCGGCACTGGAGTGAAGGCTCTGAGGCTGCTTTCAGCACTATTTACTAAACACTCAGATATATGGCCAAGAGGGCAAGGTACTTTTCCATTCCATCTAGCATACTACGCTGAGGCACTTGCTCAACCTAAACGTTTGTGTCATGACAAACTGCAAGTGAGAATCAGGGGACGCATGATCGGGTTTCCTGGGTCCAATTCTGGTAGCCAAATTTTTAAACAATATGATCTTTTAATCACCAATCCAGTCACCAAGTGAAATTATGCAATTAACAATGACTTTCTGCTTCCAACTGCACATCATGTTACCTGCACATCAAGCATACACAGTCAAGAACAGACTGTTCTACCGGCTGCATGACATAGCTGGCCTACCCATGTGTAAGTTAATCACAGGTTTAATGCAAACATAGTAATTACAAAATAGTGTGTGCTTGATGAGGTGTTCACTGCACTCAACTATTGCCACTGGTGGACCATGAAAAGTTGTCTCTCTGCTTTCTGAGCAGTGTGTTGTATTGGCTGCTAAGCTTTCAGATGTCTAATGAAATCTGTCATATTCATACTCTCATTTCTCTCTTATGTTGATCAAAACTTTTATTTTCCCCACATGGGACACAAACACTGAATACATTACATACTGCAATAACTGATCTGTATCAGATAAATAGTGCTCATGATTTTGACAGAGAAGATGGCTTGCTGGATGGTTTTTCCACTGCAGAAGTTAATGGAGAGAAAGGAGAACTGTCCATCTCAAAACAGTTTTCAGATGTGAGCCAATGTCACATGAGGGCAGAGTAGAAAACAGCAGAAATCAGTGGCTTTAAGAGGAAGTGGGTGGAATGGGTGAATCCACCTCATCCGCCATCTACATGTAAAACCGCCAAATCCCATGACAGTCCCTTCACTGTCTGTTCTTTCTGCCGGGGCTAAAGGCTTTTCACCCCAACCAGCAGGGGAGTAGGAAGCAGATGGGTGGTGTGATGGGGAAAATGTCCCTGTTCCGCTCTGTGCTACAATGGAGGAGGAAAGCGACAGCAACAGCTATTCACAATTCACCGGCAGCGCTGAGGCTCACTGTTCAATGAAAGCCATGGATGGACTGCACTGTAGCTTTGGAGCTGCTGCAAACATTTGTTTCACTTATACAGTGTTTTCTTTACATTAATACAGCAGTGGTGGCCCATCATATCTGGAAAATTAGTCCCACGGGTAGAAAAAAGCACAATGAGAATCCAACATCTGGCCATATTAACAGTGTATGACTCCACCCACCCAAAAATAACAACTGCCTTTAGGCCTACAGCACAATTGTCCAATATCTACTGGAAGACAATAAAGTAGTTGTACATTAACCAAGCTTGTATTGATATTCCCAGAAGACTGCTCTTGCAGGAAATGTAACATTTTTATTAATTTAACCATCACGGCTAGTTTTAGTATGATTAAAGGAAGGCAAATATTCATAATTCAGTATAGATAAGTGTGATTAGTGACATTTTGACCCAAACTCCTGTCAATTCATATTTCCTCTGCCATTCTTAAGATTCAGACCTACTGGAACATGTGCTACTTCTTCACATGGTTCCCTCAGAGCAACCAATAAAATTTTAGCATCTGTTCTTTCCAGTTGGGACAGGAAGAAAGAAACATTGGTGGCTGTGTATTGCACTGTGGCTGAATTGGCAGAGAGGACCCACTGATGATGGTCAATCTCACAGACTGAGATTGAGCTAATGGAAATATCCCATGAGATGAAAATGAGATATTGTGGTTCTGTGTTGCACCTGGGTCTGATAGGCAACATACGGTCAATTAAGGATGAGTTCCCTGATTTGGCTCAGACTGTCTGCTCCACACAACTTTTCTAAATTAGGGAGAAAATCTCCAAGCCAGACAAATAACGAGGATGCGCAGTCAGAACAGAAATGCTGCTCTCTTAGTGTAAGTGGGTCGAAGACTCAATCTGAACATCTCTCACTCTCTCTGACTGCAACAACACATCAAGGAACCAAATTCTAGTTTTCACTTCCAAAGACATATGACAAATAAGGACCGTGTCCAGCAGTAGGCATAAGCCATTCAGAAAAACACTGCTGACTATGCCATAAATTGTGTACAGAAACTGTATATCGGTCCATTTTTATTTATTACAAATCTTTACAGTTATAGAACAATGCATATGTACTGTACAGGGACACATTGAGAAATCAAATTGACCCATGTTTTATCAAAGCACTCAGCAATAGCCAAAATGTCTGCTGCTGAATGACTGAGAAAACTATAAAATGTAAAAGAGAAGCACCTGATGAGCGATACACAGTTAGTAATTTTACTGTTGCTCATGTATGTTTTTTGTTAAGTATTGTGCTCAGCTACATTTTAAGTGACAACCATTACAAAGTACAAATTATGTGGGCTCTCCATAAGCATCAGAAACTAGAAAATGCATTGAGTAGAGCACAGACCCATGCCAAGGAGACAGATTGGTATTTGCCTTATTCATTTCACCACCGTGTTTGGTTAACTGAAGTGCCATGGATGCCAATGTTAAAACTCCACTATAAAAATAGCTGACAGCTGGAAATGATCTCAGTAGCTACAACAAAACTTTTCCCATGTCTAAGTTATTTTTTTCTTGTCATTGTTGTACTGCTTTGAATGAAAGTCAATCAGAAGAGCAGACACTGGCCTCAGTGCATTTTATATCATGAAAACTGTGACAATTAAATGCATTTTAAGTATTTTAACAAAAGATTTGAAATAATGAAAGTGTGATCTGTATTTCATTCAGCACTGCTCCTGAAACAGGATGTCAGCCAGTCACCAGAATCTAATGTACTAAACTGTCTTTTTCTGTAAACGTGATGCTTTTTCCAGCCCGGTGCCCTGTCAGTTCTTTGACAAGGGGGCCGAAAGAGCTCAACTCCTACTTGCAGCCAGCGTCAAGTGGCCATTCAAGGAACTGCAGTTTTTTTGCACTTCCTCACTTTTCAGCCCCTGAGGTCAATGGTGGTATTGCGACATAGCTGCATTTCTGTTTGTCATTGTTTGATCTTCTGGCCAATTGCCGTGAAAATTTAATCATCTCTTCCTTGGCTCAGGACCAACCTTTCTACAAATTTCATGCAAATCTTCATGACAGATAGACATGCCAAAAACATGACCTAAACTATCCAATAGTGGACCTTGGCCAATGGTGGAGCCTTCACAGTGAACAGTCAGCAAGCAAAGAAGAGTAATCTGGTTTTACTTTGTTTGTGAACTAGCCTATGTTTTGAAATTTCTTATTATTCCAATTAAAATAATATTGTTTGGACTCTGTCCCCTCTGTCCTATTGCATGGAAAAGATCGCCAGTAACAACAGTAATGTATTTGATAAATAAAATAGAATAAAATAAAATAAAATAAAATAGGCTAACTCACTACTGTGAGCTGACTGCATTTTCAATGATCTACTTTTTAATATTACTAAAGTACATTTTTACATCAGTAAATATCCTGCTTTAGTAAATATTCTACTTATCCTACTTCTACTTCAGTATTATTTTGGCAAGGTAAAAGTACTTCTCCTGAAACAGAATGCTCTATTACTCTTTACTCAGTGGTCAAGGGAAATAATTTCATTTTCATTGCATACAGAATGCTGAAAGTGATATCAACTCCAGTGCAGACTTTGCCAAGGAAGACTTACTGGGATAGTCATGATGCAATGGCCTCCACAGTTATCACCCTACCAACAGTTGTTTAACTTGGTATCACAATATGAGCTTATAATATGAATATGACAGGATTTATCTCCTCTAGACCCTTGAGTATTTCACCACTGTTGAAAGCTATTATTGCTAAAGACGGATTTTTAAGCCCTAAACAGATGTCAACGCTTAAGTGAGGGTATCAGAGATAAACAGACTTGCACACTCCACTCCAGAGGTCTGCTAATGGGAATAACTTGCTTTAGGACTGTTATTTAAGTTAGACAACTATCGAGAAGATGAAAATGCACTGTATTTGCATATTCGACACTCTTAAAAGACAGAGCAAAATCTTGTTTACACTCTCCGCCAGCTGGCTAGCCAATGGTAGCCTACCATCTAGCATGGATTGATTTGGGTAGCAGAGGCTAACGTCTAACTTAATCGCCCCAAGAGTTGCTCACTAGCTGAACTGTGAATAGGCTTGGCTCGGGCTTGGTTTGTGTGTTTGATAGACTTGACAGCTAAAGGGCAAAACGGTGTATCTAGCCAATAGGAACATATAACTTTATGTGACAAGAAAAGATGAAACACTGACATGATGTTCGATGAAGAGAATTTTAAAAGCTAGCTAACAAAGCTGAAGGACTAGCTTCACGGTAGCCTCGAAGAGGGGGAAGTTCGGTCTCCGTGATATTAACCTAGCTAGTTATAGCTGTAAGCTGTTTGTTTTATACTTACCGTTGAATTTCCTCGATTATGCAGTTATATCAAGAAAGCTGTATACTATTTCCTCCATGTGTCAGTGCGTAGAACAAGGGTGGAAATTTGTTGCAGAAAACTTCGCTGAGCAGTCAGGCACATTCCCCGAGTCGCTGATTATTGTCAAGTCAGGAAACAAAACAGAGACAAAACTCTCACTTCCGGACTGAAATGTCCCTGGGTTCTTGCTTTTTTTTTTTTTTTTTTTTCAAAATAAAGGACCTCACCACATACTTCATAGTGCGTGGTTTTCAGAGTAATCCAACGTACCGAAATTGAAATAAGGATCATATGTGAAAGAGAAACTGTGGTAAAATGACGTTGTGTTTGGTTTCTAGACGCTTGCTTGAAAGAATGTTAGTAGGCCTAAATATTAGATTGCACTTTTAATCTCTCATCCCTCATCTGTCAAACCAAGGAAAATAGGCCTTAAAGACAAAGTTTATATGTAAGACTGTAAAACATTTCAAACCAGATACAAAAGATAAAAATACACATTTGGGGGACATTTCTCTGATTTGCGTTCTGCTGTACAGTGCGTCCCATAAAACGTGTTTTCAGTGTAAAGTTCTGGAGTTTTATTTTTAAACCAAGATTGTTACATCGGAACTTCTCTTTTGTTAACACTTACCAACTTAACATATTTCCCAGTGCCACCTAACAACATAAACAGTTATCTCGTAGTGGAGTTATCGCCACCTTGTGGCCATCGATGAGTTGTTTCGCTCTAATATGGACATGCTGTTCAGTAGCCTACATACAGTGCACTGACCGTTTTCTAAACCCCTATTTTACATATTCTAGCTTTGTGATTATTTGTATCACCTGCATGATCCCCTGCTCTATTGCTCTGCTCAGACAAACTCTGTGAGAGATGCTTTGGAGGTCGGAGCTATCTTAGAGGTTTTCCCTTGCATGCTTTGAGGGCATCGAGTGAGTGTGTCGAACCCATAGAAACAGAATTAGAATTGAAATTTAATTCTATTTCTATAGTCGTTTTGCTTCCTTGTGTTTGTGTTTCATCGCTTTATCACTCTGTTTTATGATTGATTGTTGCTTAGATCTAGGCAGATTAATTCTTTAGAAGGTCCAGTGAAGGAGGCTGTACAAATACATGCATTTGTAATACTTGTGGTTTTTGCCAGTATGGTATTTCCTCCACTTAAAATATGGACTGTTGTAACATGATAATAGGAGAATATGCTCAACTGTTTTCTGATATTTAGACCAGAGACATGCTGCCAGCATATATTTGATGGCCAACTTCAGAGACCTTACTTAAGGTATGCTGAGTATCAGTTTTGGGAAGAACAATTATGTGTCTATGTCCTAGACAAGTTCAGACCTGTCTAGCATTTAACTCAGCTAACAATCTCCCATGAGGCTTTTTCTCCATTCTGTTTCTTAGCAACCTGGCTCAGAAGGAGTAATGATGGTAAGATAGCAGACCACTCTACTGAATGCATTCCCACACCTCAGCACAAAGGCAACATTGCCCCACATCCGTTATACACCTATCTTAGGTGAAAAGGGGAACAGTAAATAAACAGGAGCTGTGTAACATTAGAAATACTGCTGTTGACCTCTTTCCTGAGCTGTAATCAATCTCATAAGAATCAGATTACTGGGGACACCTTGTCCAGCACAATGAGAATCACATTTCCCAAAATCACAGTATTGTTTAACAAAAAGACATGTCAATGTACAATTCTGTTTGTCAACAGAATTAAAAAGTTTTGACATACATCAAAGTGAAAATTAAAGTTATCTGGTTAAATAATGGTGAAAGAAAGAAAGACAGAAAAAAAGAAAGAAAGAAAGAGACTTTCTGGGAGAAAAAAACATTTGCAATAAATAATATAGTGATTGATCATTTGTTGGGAAGTGTTTCATTTATTTCTTCATTTCTCTGAGACATGATCGATATATCCTTTGGTTACATCTGGATAGATTGTCGAGACTATCAGACACTCAAGCAGTATCTTACAAACTAATGTTTCAGTGGAACAGCTCGAAACCATAGATATATAAAGCGAAACGCTCGAAACGCGCTGCTCTCATTTGCGTGAAGTAGATTGGTCGTCCCTGCTTTATTGACTTAATTTCCCCACGGGGATCTATAAAGTATTCTGATTCTGATTGTGATTCTTTTCATGCACCTTTGTTGTTTTTGGCACTGTAAGAGCTGAAACAAATAGTTAATTTTGTGCAAGGTGCTTCCAATCGCTCACACTGTTTTTAGGGTACATGTAAAATGGTAGTAACAGTTAAACATAACTCTTTGTTTAGCGGTCCAGTGGTTTGACATCTCGTTCACTGCAAAATCTTTGCTGCGTTTGACAGCTATCGAAGGACCCCATTTGGCGCACGCGCACATCGCCCCCTTCTTTAGATGTCAACTGCACCAGAGGTAACGGACAAACATTTAGCGGGTTCGCTAGCGTAGGCAAATAATATCCTTGGACGAAAAGCCTCTTTAAATAAAGTAATGAGGTAGATAACCCGACAAATAATTACATTTACCCTGACTGCAACAGACGGAGATTGCCACACTGAAAATGGACCAGGAATTTGAAGACATGGATTCAGAGGGCCGGTGGCAAAACCTATACTTAGTAAGTCTGTTAGCTTAGCATAGCTAATAGAGATGATAGCTTACTAACGTCAAGCGCGCATTTAATTTAGCGAGCTAATAGCTCGGCTAGCTAACCAAAGCTGTGTGAGACTGTCGTTGTTTTCTATCGTCAGCTACCTTCCTGGTCTTTCTTCGCAGATCTCTCTATATTTTCCTTC
Source organism: Neoniphon sammara (assembly GCA_900302535.1). NCBI lineage: Eukaryota > Metazoa > Chordata > Actinopteri > Holocentriformes > Holocentridae > Neoniphon > Neoniphon sammara. The sequence continues at coordinate 20,288 of OMKZ01033496.1, read as the reverse complement.
AGATTTGGTCTTAGCCATCTCTAAGTTTTGTGCGATTGTCAATTTACAGTTGTAACGTTACACACTGATAACGTAAACACAAACGTGAGCTCTGTGTCACATGAACGCCTGTGCATGTGCTTCAGACTCTCTGTGTCTATTAACTACGGAGTCACCAGCGTTTACTTTTTTTGCTTCATGTCTGCTTCACAAATGTCACTCCGCTACATATGCTTATGTTCAAGGTTATTTTTAGTTTGTCTACTTGAATATTTCACTGGTGTCACTTCTGATTTACGCCCAATACGAGTGCACAGGTACTGGAGGGATGCAACACGACAGCAAAATTTGTTCATAGACCTATTTGCATGTGGTGACTTCCGTGATGGACGTAGGAAGATCTAACCTTGTCTGGTTTCTAAATCAATTTTGATCGATCCTCAGGAAATCAGGAATCAGTCCCATGAATGCTCCTACAAAGTCGCAAAGTATCCAGAGAATCGCAATCGCAACAGATACAGAGATGTCAGCCCATGTAAGCAAAGTTTCACATGTGCTAACTCTAAACTGTTGATGCATTTTTCCCTCAAACCTCTAACCATGTGTGTTTACACATAACTAATCCTAAATTACTTTCTCCTAACAGTTGATCACAGTCGGGTGAAGCTGGAGAACACAGAAAATGACTACATCAATGCCAGTCTAGTGGTGATGGAGGAAGCCCAGAGAAGTTACATATTGACTCAGGCAAGTCCAGGGCACAATTCTCAAACTGTGCTGTCTGCCAGGTACTTAGCGATGTACTAACATACAGCTAACAAGCTACTATTAAGTGAAAGAATGGTTTCTTATTTCAAGTCTCACAACATAACTCATCAGTTATTATTATTACCATTCCTTTCTGGTTAACAGCCCACTGATGTGATCTTTGCTTCCTTGTGCACTGCCTGCCCTGTTAAAGTTGTTTGATCCCCGTAAAGATGTCAATATGTGTTGACTGATGCACACAAGCAGTCTACAGCTAGTTAGTATTGCCATCAGAAAACTGCTGGCAAGCCCATAATGCCAGAAAACCAAACCAGTCTGTATGTTGTCAAGGCAGAGAAGCCCAAGCAGATCAGTTTTGTTTTTCAGTCATGCTTAGACTGTTGTGTCAGTGAGCGAGTTACAGGAAGTGCTGGTTTGGTCAGCTCTACTTCATGACTGTGCTGTTTACTATAGAACTGTGCGTTATTCATAAAGAAAGAGAGATTGCGTAAGTGTGAGCGCACCGACAGACTGTGTGTGTGTGTGTGTGTGTGTGTGTATGTGCGCATGTACACACACCCTATGTAATTGTAAAAGAAATTAATTATTGAGTGTGTGCTCTTGCTGATACTACTACTTTTCCCTGAAAAACTGTATAATTAATAAGTAGCCTAACAGGCAGTTTTAATTAAAAGTCAGCCATAACATTTAAAAATATCCAAAGACTGTTCATTTTTATTGGCTATGATGGGTTATCTTTGTGCCAACATTTATTTTCCTACTTTAGGATTGTTCAATAATTATCAATAACCATCATTTGGAAGTTTTGTGCTAATTTAAAAATACATTTTAGAGGCTCTGCATCACCAATCATATTGGCTTTTTGATGAAAATATTTCACTGTTTATCTTTTCCATAGTCACTACACACAGTATTAGGCTTGCTTTTTTCAGTGCAGCTTCAGAGCATAGACATACCGCCAGTACTAATGAAATTAGATAGAGAACCCTGTCAAAACGGAAGGCTATCATACCGGTCATCTAAGTCTTGAGAAGGGGAGAGAAGACACTTAATTAAAATGGTAGTCTAGAAGCAGAGAAATTTCAGTCTGGGCAGATCTTGTAGACAACTTTATTTATTTATTTATTTATTTATAGCCCATGTGACATTTGTTATAAAATTACATCAAACCCCAAGCCCAAAATTTTGAGTCCAATGGGCATCACTGTAGGTGAGACTTCTTTGAGGTAGAGGAACAGGGAATAGTGTATACAGTATATACTATTTATTAATAAGTGTTCTGTAAGGGCAGACCTAAGGATAATACAGTTCTCTCAATTCTGTAACTCATTACTGTTAATGATATTGTGATGGCATTTTAGGTTTGGGTATTGAAATTTGTGACACCCATTTATCAAAATGATTCTTAATACAGAAGCCCCACATGGTTATAACTGTCCCGTAGTTAAATGTTTAATATTTTAATGGCCTCATAGTCAACTGCTGTTCTGAACTATGTGAGGGTATATTAGTAAGGAGAAAGGGATTTTTATCCAAGCATGACCACATAAAAATGAGTGGGTTGATAATTCAGACCCACATTTACCAAATGAAATTGCTGCCCATGCACTGCATGCTATCCCTGTTAAGCTCACACAGTTCAACCTGACTGCATTATCACTGCACCTATTTCTGTGCTACAAGAAGTTTGGGGACATTTCTCTGTGTGTTCAGTGTTTGTGTGCTTTGGTATTTTTGAGATGAAGCAAAGCCAGTTTGTAACATTCCTTAGCTGTGCGCTGAAGTGTTATAATGCACCATAGGAGTGTAAACAAATGAGGGACAAACTGAAGTGAATCAGCTGTCAGTCTCACACAAGGGTGAATTGATAAAAGAACTTATTTGCCAAAAAGTCAAGGTATTGCTTCCACTAGTCCATATGGTGGAATCATAAACAAAAATGAATCTACCATAAATTCACAGTCCTTGTGTTATTTTACATCCAAAGTAATCAATATGGAACCAAAGAGCACTGTGTTGTTGAATTCATGTTTTTCATGTCATCAGAACAAATCATTTCAGAACAAACAAACGTATTAATACCAGTTCCTCAACATTTTCATGGCTTTGTTTATACCAATTACTCTGTATTATTCAACATCAGAAACACTAGGCCATGTCAGCAATCCTAACCGTCAAGTTAACTTAATTTTTCATCTCTCCTGCATAGTTTGTCACATTGATGGAGATAAACCCTCAATCTGTTGCTCACCAAACGTTTTCTCTGAGTGATATATTGTTGTTGACTGATGGATCCCACACATTTCCCCCGAAATTTCAAATGACTTCCCTCTGTCCCACTGGACTCATTTCCGCCTGTTACTATACTGTACTGTGTAACTAACAGAGGTGTGTTTGTGCGTGTGTCCATTGTCCATAGGGCCCCCTCAGGAACACCTGTGGACACTTTTGGCTGATGATCTGGGAGCAGAAGACTAAGGCAGTTATCATGCTCAACAGAATCATAGAGAAAGGCTCGGTAAGCAGTCACAAAACAAACACAAAATAATGTCAGGTTTAGACATCTGTCCAATCGTCTGGCATATACATGCGCGCACAGATAAGAGATGGCAGAATCATACACACGGACGTCAGAAAAACTCATACACACCAGCTAGACAAGACTAAAGAAAAACACTGAATCGACCACAGAGAGACCACACATACGCAAACCACAGTGCAGAATAACACACAAATGCACAGTATTGCTGAGAAGTTATGCAACATTCTGTCTGATCCATAAATCATTAAATGTAAATCATTTGCAGGCAGTTTGTGGGTGTAAATGGGGTCGTTTCGTTGTGATCTCATCTTTTAACTTTTATGAATTAAGGTGTTTGAATGAATCGCTGCCATACATCACACTGTGGTGAGAGTAGTCGCTGATGTGAGGAACTGGGATACAGCCCATTCTCTCAATTCCTTCTCTCAATTCCTCCTCCTCCTCCCTCACCCTGTCACACCCAGAGCAGCTCTGATAATGCCCCCCCTCTCTTTCTCTCCCTCCCTCTCCCCATGTTGACAAAATTACTGGAATGGATCTTGTTGTTGTAAGAGATTCTCTAATTGCTTCTCTTTTCTCAGAAAAAGAAGATGGCAAACACTTGGTCCATAAATATGAACCTGACAAGGATCTGATTTTTATTTAGGCTAGCATTCCAATTCCAGGGAGTGGTGGTTATATAACAGAATTATCTTCAACAGTAATCTCAGCCATTGTGGCATTTAATAAGAAAACACCATGTGAAATGTTATTTGTAGACAGGAATATTTGCCATTGTGACCACAGAATTGAAATATATCAGACTGTTCCTTGAAAAAAAAATCGCCAACATGTAAGATGAGGGTCAAGCTCGGCACACTATTCAATCATGAATTGTTTTTCAACGGAGCAGGGCTTCATCAGCTTTTCCCCAGAATTGAATGGCAAGATGGTTGTGGTGGAAGATAATTTAATTTGAACTTTGTCTGGCCTAGATTTGATTTTGTTTTTCCACTGCTGGTTTAACATGGAGAAAAAACAAAAACAGGTTCAGGTGTGGGTCATTTAGGGTTGAATCAACTGTTTTGTTCTTGTGCAAGTGCAGCCCTGTTGAAACTTGTAGATTTGCTTATTGGCAGTTTTGGATT
>OMKZ01033496.1:0-15852 GCA_900302535.1 Neoniphon sammara | reverse complement strand
CAAGTGTGTGTGTGTGTGTGTGTGTGTGTGTGTGTGTGTGTGTGTGACCACAATCTTATTTTACAGATACTAGAAAATGTTACATTACACAAAATGACAGTTAAAAACAAAATACATGCAAAAAGCTGAGTCATATTCAGCAGGGTTATTTTTTAACCAGCATTGGAATTTCAGGGGCATTTTTTTCTGAGCCCCCTTTAATTTCTGTTTCAGATTTCTTTTCAAGGCAGGGATTGAACCAGCAACCATGCTGTTATTGGTCAGGAAGTCTACCTCGAAGCCGACCTTTCTTGGGCTCATAGGATAGGAGCTCCTAAGGATAGCATCTGCACTCCTTCAAGTGTATTTTTTATTTTTTTTTGGTCAGATGTCTCATTACTTTGGCATCTCTCTCTCTCTCTCTCTCTCTCTCTGTACCTCTATCTCTCTGTGTCTCTTTCTCTCTGACAGGAAAAATGTGCCCAGTACTGGCCCACAGCTGAGGAGAGGAAAATGTCCTTCAGAGACACACGCTTCGTGGTCACGCTGCTGTCTGAAGACACCAAGTCTTATTACACCACCCGAGTGCTGGAGCTGCAGAACGATAACGTATGCCAGAGTATTCAGTATAACAGGGCTGCCTAATAAAAGTTGGAAGTGGATAACCGAAGTGTGGTTCTATTTGAACCACGGATCACACATCAAACCAAACTGTATCAAATGGATTTCTGTTGTTCAAAGCTTGTCAGTACTCAGAACATCTTTACAAGCTTTACAAGCAGGGAGAGCTAGGAGACTTTGACAAGAATGACAAAATGTCCAAATTCTTCACCTGCGCAGCCATGGATTTTGATGGTCCAGTTTGTGTTTCCTTCCTGTTACTTGCCTTTTTATTATTTTTCCTTTTTAAAGCCAATTAGTGAACTTGAACCTCCTTAAAGTAATGTGGCATTCTAGGAGGGAGAGGTGGTAGAAGAGGCCTGCCTGAGAGAGGGAGAGCCTGTCAGTCTTTTGTCTTACAGAGCTGTCTATAAGACTGCATTGGTGTGTGTAAGCCTTCATAAGTTGGTTAGGGGGAGTTTGACCTTAAAATGGTAATACAGAACAGGAGAGAGAATTGTAATTTGTGCCGTATTAGAAAAAGATGAATACACCACACATTTTTTATGTATTTATTTATTTATTTGTACAAAGTTTTACATTCATGACCAGCTTGGCAGTATTTTTGTATGACTTTTGAAGTTTCATTCCTTATTTTGGCGTGCCTGCAAATTTTCAGAACGCTGCTTGTTTAGGAACAAAGTATCAGAAGTGTGTTTTTGAGTGTTTTTTTCAGCAGCCATGTGTCATATCACTACTGAGATAGCTGTCTTTGATTTAAATAGTAGAGACAAATCAGCACTAACATGCTTTTGGGAAATGGGGCTTGTTCTCTTACTGGCAGTGATCAGCAGTGGTCCGAATACACTGATATGATCTAAGTACCAACTGTCATTACACTAACTGAAGTGTGTATTGCCATCATTGCTGCAGAATGTAAATGACTTGAACTGAATAAGCCTTAATGGTTACTGCAAGTAAATATGGCCTCTTTTTGTCGTCTCTCTTAAAGACAGGGGAGAAGAGAGAGATCTACCACTTTCATTACACCACATGGCCTGACTTTGGTGTCCCGGAGTCCCCAGCGTCCTTCCTAAATTTTCTTTTCAAGGTTCGGGAGTCAGGGTCATTGGGGGTGGACCATGGACCAGCTGTGGTGCACTGCAGTGCCGGGATTGGACGCTCAGGGACGTTCTCACTAGTAGACACTTGTCTGGTCCTGGTAAGTCCTGTCTCCTCCCTCTATATGGGGTTTGATATCACAGTCTGAATGTTCTACAACAGGTACAACAGTCACATTTTCTGTGGTGTCACCAGGCAAACTGACACAAGGCTAATAGAAATCCTTATGCACCACATTTGAATTCCAGACAATCAAAATTTGGAGCTTTAAATAGTGATCAAAATATGATCAGGTGAAATCAGTCAGTCATTGTGAGCTGTGTGTTAATTTGTGAAGCTCAGTACAAAGCAAGTGAAGCAGCTGCTAAGGCGATTTTTTTCCCCTCCATTTAAAAGGAACCAGACTTACCAAGTTTCGCTAAAGTATATATATGGATGTCACTAATGTAATGTATCTTTTGTGATACCTTATCAATACACTTGTGCCAGGTATCAATATTTTTATTAAATGCATAAGCATTCTCCATGTATTTATTTTGATGCAGTTGTAAGTAATATAATAACATTACTATGATTATTTATGATTATGTTAAATTCATATTTATAAACAGCCTTATATGATTACATAAATTATTTAAAAACTGGATTTTATATGCACCTTTTTACATAAAAAGTGTTTTTTATTCTTCAGTTATAGATATCATGATATATCATAGCTGATTAATTATGAATGAATTAATTAATTAATTATGACCTACATGACCCCTAAAAGACTGATGCCAAGAATCTGGAGGTTTTCAGATTCTCAGTTTATATGGAATTTATTTTGGTTATCTTAGCCACATTATATTTTTTTATGCTGTCCAGATGGACAAGAGGAAAGACCTGTCATCAGTGGACATCAAAGGCATTCTTTTGGACATGAGAAAGTACCGCATGGGCCTGATCCAGACCCCTGACCAGCTGCGCTTCTCCTACATGGCTGTCCTGGAAGGAGCCAAGTACATTATGGGAGACTCCTCTGTACAGGTATCAGCAACACCCACACACACATGCAAACACAAATTCATTCCCTCTTTCAAACATGCTCACTCTCTCTGTCACATATATATTTTCTCTTGCTCTGTTTCCCTCCCTCCTTTTCTTTCACCCTGTATCTCTCTCTCTCTACTTCATGTTCACTGGGTAAAATATTCCTTCTGGCTCTAATCCCAGAGGCTTCATTTAGTCAAAGCCATTCATGTGTCCTCGGTGGAAGTGTTTTTTTAAGAAAAATCAGCAAGATCCAGGAAGGAGCTACACAGATAAATGCTGCAGTGTCTGTTATTGGATTGGAGCCAGGCTCATCACTGAAGGATAAAGAGATGATAGGCTCCAACATTGCGTAAACTTTAGAGGGTCATGAATCCCTAGAGCAACTTTGAAAGGAGTCCTCCCTCAGCTTTTTGCAGATTTTTGTGTGCTGGAAAATGCTTACAGCAGAGTGGTGTAAACAGTCAGGGGACTCTCCAACTCCAACGCCCCCACAACAACCAGGACAGCAAGAATGCACTAAGTGTCTTTGAATGAGGCACTGAATCCCTACCAGCTGTAGGGGTCCTGCCCTGTAACTGACTCTCTGCACTGGTCTCTCTGTAGAGCGGGGCAAAGAAAAGTAGAATTTGTTTTGGGTAGCAGTGAAGCATCACAAAAGAAGGATATTTGGAATTTAGTTGTTTGGGAGATCGCCTACTCAGTGCTGCAACTTTACAAGACAGATTGTGAATAATATGAGTTTCTTTGGGGAAATTTCATGTTTCTCTCCGATGGGGAAATTGGCTGTAGAGAAACAAACAAAAGTATGGTGGTGGGAGGTTGATGATTTATTTACTTATTCTGTGAAGCTCCAACAACTGAACTTTGTTGCTTCCCATAAAGTAACCACATTTTCCACATTCTGTTACTTTTTGCCTGCAGGAAATACACAATATGAACAATTTTGCAAGGTAAAAGTAGAGTAGCCCCTCTTACAGCCAAAGAAACAAGTATGAACAACATGAAGTATGATTCCCATAAACTTGTTTATTCGTTGGAAATCGATGTGCATCAGAAAATTACTGTGACAAAGTAAACGCACCAGGTGAATTCACACCCAATAGGTTGATGAAACAAGACCAGGTGTCCCTAGTTATAGCTGGGCGATTTTAGCCACTTCTCCAGGCATGTGCTTTTTAAAATGTTGCAACTGGCAAAATTTGTAAAAGCCCAGAGCAGTGTATGGTAACACAGTTGTGGACATTCCCAAAATGTTGATGTTGTAGTTGTTGTGTTGTTGTGTCGTTGTGTAGTTGACGTGTCTTTAAAGTGCTAGGAAAGTGTCTGTATAGTAACATTAGACCACTGTACATCTTGAGGTCTTTTGACAGGAGCCTCATGCACACATCTTTGCCCTGTCTGAAAAAGAGAGTAATATTAAGATGTTTGTATGAAAAATTGCTAAAAGTGTTACATTAGAAATAGATGTATTGTGAACTGCTTTATTTTTGTTCACCTCTCAGTTTTTCTATTAAGTGCTAAAGCGAGTGCAAAGAGAAAAGGCCAAGTGTACATTTCGCTGTTCTACCTGTATCTTTAGCACTTTGACAGGTTTTGGACTTTTTATGGACTGATTTCTTTCCAACAAACAAGAGCAAGGCTCTGCGTAACTGCTATTGTTTATCCATCATGTATTTAATTTAACTTCAGTTATTTGGTGTCAGTGCTACCACGGTGCTCAGTGCTCCGTAATGTTTGTTTTGATTCAGGTTGATAGAATGCAATTCATCCCTAACAGATCCTTTCCAATGTAATTGCAGTAGTAGATTGAACTTGAACTAAACAGCTTCCTCCCCTCTCCCTCTCTGTCTTCTGTCCTCTCCTTGTAGAAGCGGTGGCGAGAGTTGTCCCGGGAAGACCAGGAGCCGTCGTCTGACTCTCCACCTTCAACTCAGCCTCAGGCCAAGTGTCCATCAGAGAGGTACAACGGCAGCCAGCGGGGAGGCCAGCAGCCAGAGGAGGGAGGAGACTGCAGGCAGGACAGTAAAATTCCCAGTCAGTCTCCCTGCAAGGAACAGGAGCTGGACAACAGCACAACACAGTCAGTACACCCTGTCTGATTACGTGTTTGTATGTGTGTTCCCACATAATGCTGGGCTCTATGGTTAAAAGTAAGGGTGCACTGATCAGTTGGCTGATTAATGTTCTAAATAGGTCATTAGTTATTGGTTGATTACCATTTCACCTGTCCAATCAAAAACAAAAAAGCTAGATTGTTGCATCAGGAAAGCAGTATGCCATAAAAGGTTTAAGCCAGTTTGCGACAGTTAAGCAGTGCATTCATTGCGTCGGTATGATGTCCATCAGTTGTTGACAGTTCTGATGTCGTGTAATTTCACACCCTGTGATCATAGATTAGCACCAGTTCATTGTTATTAGACACAAGGCAGAGCCTATGCTGCCACAGCAAAGACATGACAGCACTACCAGTGTTAAAAGATAAGTAAGCACCTCAATCTTAAAGCACACTTACACATAATTACTGTTTGGATAAAACTTAGGTTTTATTTATCCATGGTAGATCTACTATGTCATCCATCCATGAGAACAGTTTGTTCACAAACACTGTTCTATATATTAAAATTTTACAATTTATGCCTGCGATGGATTTTCACATAATGTGCTGTTAGTTTAAAACCCAGTGATCATATTTGTGATAGGCCAGTCACAGTGTTAAAATCACCAGAAACCCTGATCAGTGCCTCCCTAGTTAAAAGTTTAGGTGTCTTAAGTAAAAGATGCCTGCAGCCAACATTGCTGGATGGATGACTGTTGGGCTGTTTTACCAGTTTTCTCTGTTTGTACACAGCAAGAGACGCAGAGAGGACAGCATCTCCAAATCAGCCACAGCGAAGACACCCCAGCAAAGCAAGCCCAGGATAAATGACTCAGAAAAGAAGAGGAAAAGGTGATTATTCTTGTTTCCAAAATCTTTCACTTCTTTGTAAACCAGTCATTAAATTATTAGTAGTACATGCCAGGATGTTTTTAGTCATGCCTCGTCGCACAGCATCTCCTATATTCATTTCTTACTGTAGTTCTCATTACATTTATCATTGAATGTAATTATTTATCAATATCACTTTTTCACTGCCAAGTCTCGATACTTAAGTTTACATGTTAATACTTAATCCCAGATCTAATCATTTTTGTTTTTGCTTCCTTATCCATTTCTTATTCATAGTTCAGATAATAACAAGATATGTATAAAGCACTGAAGTGGTTAAACAGGTGAAAAAGGTGCTTTGTGCTTAATGTGTGAGATGTTAACAGTAATGCAACAGACTTTAACCGATGCAACTTTTATTGAACGGCTAGTTCTTAATATAACAGTACAAACTGTCACCACCATGTTTCATTCTCTTAGCCTTCACCAGAACAAAATAAATAAATGAATAAATAAATAACCTTTGAGGGCCTGTAGGCCAAAACATGTAAACAAATGGTGAGAGTTTATCTAAGAAAAGTTGCCTTGGCTCTAGGCTGTTGGATTAGTTTACACAATGTTGTTCCATCACTGAAGATACAGAAAATCTGTTGTCTGATTTCCTTTTCTGTGATTCAGCCGCACCCATGTCTCCTTCCTTAGACAGAAAGGAACATTGTCGCTTTCTCTCCACAACTCCTTTAACTGAGTAGACGTCAAAGAAGAATTGCCCAAAGTCTGTTAGCAATAGGCAAAAATAGGCTTTAGTTCACCCACAGAGGGAAACCAGGCTTTCCCAGAGCATGACTCAACGATCTCATGACAGAGGTTAGAGGCTGCTCTGGTATTGAGGCCCAATCCTCTCTCTTTATATTTTTCCCTTCCTCTCCCTCTCTCTCTCTGCGAGCCTCGACACTCTCAGTCAATTGGTATGAAACACCCAGACTAGGTTGCTCAGATCTATTCTGCAATGTTCTCATCAAGGAGGCTGGTTAGACCTGACGAAGCACTCATTTTTGATGACTATGCACCTAGGAAAACGTCTCGCCGAGGCATTTCTGGGAAGCGTTCCTTTGCTGTGTGACATGAGTGCTGTTCCAGTAATAGGGCCAAAATGCACAGTATCTGGCAAGGTGTTAATCTGCTGTTGTGGTTCTTCTCGGACAGTTTGGGCTGCATTTGCTGTACATGACAAGAACTGGCCTGTCCAGTGGGGCGAACTGTAACTTTAACCCCTCTGTGACAGCAACAACCATGAAGAACACATTTAGAGGAGGAAGGTTGTCCGCAGCTTTTAAAAAGAACTCCTGAACTTGTACGTGAAAGAGTGTTTGTGTGTGTGTGTGTGTTTGGTTACTGTTGAGATTTTGTTCTTTCTTTTGTAATTTGCTTGGCTCTCGTGGTCTTTTTTTTGTGTTCACGTTAGGCTGCACCATGGCATGGTGTGTGTGTGTGTGAGTGTGTGTGTGTGTGTGTGTATTTGCGTGTGGTGGTTGTTGAAGCTCTAAAGTCTGAGGTTGAGGTCGTATAGAAGTTCAGGGCTCTAATGTGTGACCATTTGGTCACTTGTGCTAACTCAGTTTAAACTATACAATGTGAGCTTGTATTTGGGAGCCTTACACAAGTGGTAAATATTTCTTCAACAACTAAAATTCAGTTTTCTTTTATCTACTGGTATTTTTCTTCTACATAATGTGCCTTGTCACATGTCAGTAAAAAAACTAAACCAAAACAATTACAACTACAATATAGTGATAGGTTAATGTAATCTGTAGGTTCAATCGCATGATCCTGAAAACTGATATCAAATTTCGTGCCTAAATCTCACTAAATACCTCTCTGCTGTGCAAATAGGCAGTGCTGTTTTGTTCACAAGTAAGGTGGATAGGAGAGTGAATATGAAAGACTTCACAGTCAAGGAGCTGAACTCTTTGACATGTTGAAATGTGAAATATAGGTCATTTAAAAAATTGGTTATAACAAAGTATCACCCCCTTGAAGTCCTTATCCTTATCCTGACATTAGCATGTTCCACTACGCTATGAGAACCCCAGTGACCATTCAGTTCCCGTCCTTGCTGAAGCTGTCATTAATCACTCCAGAAATGTCGATACTCATTAAAGTTCGCTGCATGCATCATAATTGCATAATTGTTCAGACTGCATCATACATTTTTGCTGGTGCTCCTAACTTTCAGTTGTTTTTTTTTTTTTTTTTTTTCTTGTTGTCTTTATGGGTCTTTACATGTCAGAATCTAAGCATGGCTGTGTTTCTGTGTTTGAGGGTTTTGAACTGTACCAGGTGTTGTGTTTTGGACTTTTGAAAGTTTGAATGAAATTGTGGCACATTTCACATTTGAACAACAAATAGTGTAAGATTTTATTTTCATCAAAAGATGGTGATGAATTCTGGCTGTACCCATATTGATCACAGTGGCTGAAACTGAGATATGAAATATTTCTCTGTTTTGTCATTCTCTACTATAGCTTAACTGTAACTTGATATAAGCCTGTTTAAAAAGAAAAAAAAGGCTATTTTTCTAAGGATATAGCCTTGTATGCTTGATAAAGTTTTTGGAACAGTGTGCCTACAGAATCCAAGCAGCTGGGCAGATTAACTGGAAGCGCCACTCCTCTCAGCTTATTTTACCATCATATTTTGATTACTTTTTTCCCTGACATTTTTTGCAAAAAAAGTAAACCACAGCTTCAGATGGCAGCAACGTCAGCTGTCTTTAAAAAAAGGAAAAAAAAAAAAAACGCCATATTATCCAGTAATGTGAAAACCAACCTGTTTCTTACTCCCTAGGAGTCTTGGTATGGGTGACAGACTGATGATACGTTCATATGCTCTTTGAATTTGGAAGACAAAATGAAGATGTTCCTGTAACTTTTTTTTTCTCCTTCCAAAAAATGTACATTTGTTGGACATTTGCAACCAAGAGCATCTGAACACAGTGTGACATCTTAATGCTAATACAGATATGATGGCTGCTTTTTCTGCATTGACAGTATAATGTTGAGATGATCAAAGTAATCTAAAACACTGTGTGCTGTCTGCTCTAATTCCATATCTTAAGCCTGGTCTTGACAAAACTTCAGACATTTATTGGATTTTGTGGCAGAGGGGTTGCTTTGATCGCTCTCTAGCTCATTCAGAATATAAGAAATTGATGTTTGTATCTGTAGCTCAACCTCTCCAACGCTTTTGTGTGTTGTGACAGGGCAAAAACCAGTGACACCTAAACCATCTCCACCTGCGGTCACGTGACTACAGTTCTGGCAGCGAAGCCAACATCGGCAGGGATCTCCAGCTCTCTCCCAACCTCTGTGCTTCTTTCCCCAACCCAAAGCCACTCTTCCTCACCTACACCTGAACCCAACCAGCTCTCCTCTTCTGTTACATTTTCTGTTTTTTTTTTGTTTTTTTCCAGCCTTGGCCCAATGGCGCCATCCCTCCTCAGGCAATCCAATCACAACACAATCCATCATGCACCTCATCGCCCGCTCCACCTCTTTATCTGTCACTCCCATACTCCCATGCTCTCATCAGCGCCCCACCTCACAGCCTCTCCCCGTCCCGTCCCGTCTCTCTCTCTCTCTAAACTGTTTACAGCAAACACTTTGACATTCTTTTGAAGAGATGACATTTTGAAAAGACAAAGACACCAGCTCTTTAACCCCTCCCACCCCCCGGCGCTGCTGCGGAGTGGAGTCAGAACACGTGTTATCAGTTTTTGCTTTAATATCAATTTTATTCTTTGCATCATTCATTTTGCTATTTTTGCATTTACCAAATTAAGTCTCACGATGAACTGAAAATAGGGGCTATGCATTGCCAATTTGTAACGATGTTCATATGTGTATTTTTAGAGAACTTTTTCAGAGGCAAAAGTAAAATGTTCTATTTTTTATAAGAGATTACTTGAAGTTTTCCACAGTGTCGGGAGGGCTAAATGAAAGCACCCCCTCCCCCCACATGAGAAATTCAGTGGCGTGTAATATTTCCGTGCTGTACATAGTGTCCTTTTTAAAAGATGTGTGTAAAAAGACATATTTTTGTTTGTACAAAAATGACCGAAGACAATGTATTTGATTTGAAGACAGAAGAAACTTGCTTTCCTGACTTGTTCTCCTTTTGAAAATGAATTTGTCTTAAGTTTCCCTTTCTCTTAGAGTGTAGTCCACAAATAAAACTGGTATTGTCTAGTTTACATAATGACGACTTGTCTTTGGTCTTTTATGGATATCTAAGTGTGTAACTTGTGTGTCGATTGCCCTATAAATTGTGCCTCAGCATTTTAGAATGTTGTCACGTTGTCACATCCTCTAAACAGGGGTCTTGAAAGTTTGGAAAATTCTTAATTTTTACCGTTATGTTTTCGAGGTTAGGAATATGCTTGAATTCAAATATACTCCTTGGAAAATGCTTGATTTTCAACATAATCTGGTGTTTCATCTACACAATCACTCATGTAAAAAATCTTTTAATATTTGAAATGATCCCGTACTCTAGAAATTAGCAAGGATGAATAATCATCAAAACTACAATCAAAGTTAATATGAACATTATACATTGATTGCTGTGGTTATAAAGGAATTCTGTAAACTTTATTTTTTGCATTTGCATTTAAAGTAACAATTTAGATTAGATGAGAAGGCTTCGAGAGTCTGGAAATCTTGGTTTAAGTACCTTGAAAGTGGTTGAAAAGGGCTTGAATTTTACTCTTGAGATGCTGAACAAATCCTGTTTAAAATGCTATATTGGATAAAAATATTCCAAAACCATTACAGTTCTGTACGTAAAAATGTGGAGTTTGCTAATGGTTTAAATAATATTCTGTGATGGGTTTTACTTTTATGGCCAGCAATCTTTTCATGGGAGTAGTTCACTCAAATGATGGATGTATCATTTTCAAAGCTGAACCTTAATGTCATGGTTCTTCTTAAGCTCTCTCCTGTTGCAGCCCCATGTACAAAAAATGACGATAGGACATTTCCTTGCTGAAACCGCTTTCCACCACAACCCACCCAAAACAATGATGCTAGCAGAAAGGAAAACCACAGACATAATCCAAATATGCATCAGGGTACTTTTTTTTCCCTCTCTTGGTCATAAGAACAACTTAAACTGGTTGTAACATGTTTTAAGGATGGAATCAAATTACAGTGTTGGGAGAGGCGGGACTGCCAGGAATACAGTATGGCACCTGGCCAAACACTTTCAGTTAAGTGGGCGGAGGCGGCATCTAGCAAGGCGAACACAATCAAGTCTTTTTGTTTGGTTTGGATTTATTCACACTGGATTCTCGTAATTCAACAATGTTTTATTTTAAAAAATTGTGTTGTAATACTAACAAATAGTAAATATAATCAGCACTGCAGAGGCACACATTTGGGGGTAATTCTTACACCTGACATGTCTGAACATATAAAGGGTCAAAATAAAGGGAAGGGCAGCAGGGTTCTGGCTCTGAGTGTCTGTACAATCATATTTTAGATCCAGTCATCCTTGAGTGGGCTGCGTAAACTAAACATTATTAATAGAATGAATGTGAGTCATCACCATGATGCCTCTTTACAAAGCAAGCAGTGTTTTCCAGGATTATCGGCTTCTCCAGAGGACACAAGCAGTCACCCTTGTTACTAACCCCATATGATCCCAGCTGAGCGTGAATGAGAAATTCTGAAACCGCAGCTGAGACGCGGGGCCATTTTTCTGTACGGAGAAGCCTCAGGCTGTTGTGACTGGGAAGCGTAGCTGTTAGCCGGGAAAGGAGACAGACCCGAGGGAGCTTCTGTACAAAGCGACCATTCCTGTTTTCCCCGTAAGCCAGCAATAACCTCAAAAACAAAATGTTGCCTTCCTGTTCAAGTGCGTGTTTGTGTATCAGAAGAGTGCAGGAGGGATGCCACTGCCAAACAGGAGCCTCCAGGAAGCAGGGATCTTCCATTTGTGTGCCCCTTGGCTCTGCAAAGGGAGTGAAACATAATGTCATTTAGATATTTATAATCTCAAAGTCACATGTTGTATTATAGTTATTTTTAAATCCACTCCCTTTCTGCCATTATCTGTTTCCTCCTCTACATTACCAAGCACCAAACTAACCAGGATGTGAAGTGCTTAGCTTAATCAGAAAATCGAGAGTCTGGACAATCAATTTAATATCAATCTGGGAGGTTGACACAAGCTTCTTAAGAAATACTGAGCTGTCATTACAGGAAGAGTCCACCCACAATCCAAAAAGATTTTCTCACTCAACCCTGGCATAGTCTATCCATCCAGATAGTTTCTATGCCATGTGGTGAGGTTTCCAGTTTGCCTTGACTGACCCCGTTTTCCAGCACTCCAATACAATGGGGCTGGATGGGCATTGTGTTGTGGAGCTCAAAAATCTGCATGTGGAAAACTCATCAGCACCAGCTCTTTCCAGGAATAATAACGCAGGTACCCAACATAATCCACAGGCCTCTGGTGTGAAGAATTTTGTTGGAAACTCTTTCCTGCCAATAAAGTCCGGCAAATTGTATCGTCGTTTATGGAGAGAGCTGTTGCCGATGAGTTTTACACATATAATTTGTGACAGTTCAAGCTCCCCAAACAAATCCCACCAACCCACGGTATTGGTGTGAATGGAGGCAGGATAGATCACTGCAGACTGGAAACCTCACCAAATCACACAGAAACTATCTGGGTGGATAGATTGCACCGGGGATACGTGGGAAAATATATTTTTCTGTTTTTGGGGTGAACTATTCCTTTAAATCCACTCACTCTCTGCCATTTAGGCTCCTCACACTACTATGTACCAAACTGACCAGATGAGTTAGATGTGTTAGATGAATCAGTGAATCAGCAAATCAGCAGTCAATCAATCAACACTGACAGGAAGCTCACATCAGTTCAGGCAAAATAATAAATAAATAAACAAATAAAAAAACAAGCAAACAAATAAATAAATTGTTTTGCAAAAGGATTTCACATGCTTCAGGGGAGCCATAAGCCTCTTAAAAAATACTGAGCTGTGTCTTTAAGCAAGGCATTAGAAGGTCATCTGCTCAGGATCGTCACTTACAGGTTTGTCCTGCAGGTGGAGCCAGTCGTTGAGGTGGTTCAGCAGCTTGAGGGCGTCTGGGATGTTGTCTCCTTCTGAGCAGAAGAGCAGCACCACGGCCAGAGGCAGCTCCTCTGCACAACTACACACCACAGCCAGAACATGCGGTCAGACAGACACACACAACCTGCTCAGAATCTGTTGTTACTGATCAGTGTGATGAATTTAAAATGGTTTAGTGGGCAATTTATTTGTCCACCATTAGTGACAATTTACTATATTTTTCAAATGTTTCAGTAGACATGAGAAAAATACTGGGAGGGAATGTGTATGTAACAAGCTATGCTAAAAAACAACACACACTAGGTTTCATACTTAAAAGGTGTATTACACACAAAAAAAATATGTAGGCCAAAGCTTGCACACTACAAACAAGTTTTATGATTTTCAAAACATGCTTAACTGCAGCAAGAGGAACAGACGTTCCAGCATCAAGTATCAAGGATGAAAAGCAACCTACAATTTTGTGTGAAATGATGTCACAGCAAAATTAACAAATCGTGGGAAACAATGTAATCCAACACAAGCGTCTATCTTTGGGTTCCAGCATGTTTTTTTTTTATGTAGCATGTTGGACTTGTCATGTAGGATATTGACATGTCAGATGCCGCCTGCTGCAGTGTAAAGCACTCCTGGTAAACTATGGACTGTATAGCCGTTACCAATGTGCAAAACACATTAAGGTAAAAAATCTGTGAAAATGTTCACTGCATTCACAATCCAAATGTTAAGTAACCTACGTTTTGTTTCTTGCTGTGATCGGTTTATTTTACCATTACTCATGTTGCAGAGCTAAGGGTAGTTTTAACTCTATTTACCACCTCTTAAATGTGTAGTTTATAAAAAGTGTTTGATTCATAACTCTCAGAAATGTTCTCTTTTTTAAGCAAAACTACATGTAAAAACTTTTAATTTGTTCATTCAGTCAAATAATGATTTGAAGTGTTGGAGGTGCCATCAGTGGTGAGGTGGTACCGCTGATCTACAATACACTCTATAAAAGTAAAATATTATAGATCAGTAGGTGGTACCTGTCTGTGAAGAGTCCTTTGGTGATGCCGCCTCCAGGGATGTAGAGGCGCGGCTCTGCGCTGGCGTCTGTGAGGCCGGGGAAGGCCGGCACTCGCTCCATCTCCTTCCAGCCCAGTTCCTTCAGGGCGTCACCACACAACTTCTGCAGGGCCGGAGTGACCAGGTACCTCAGGGGGTCGCTGCCATACAAAAACATCCGCACAACAGGAGAGTTGAAATGCTGTTGCCACGGCAAGGAAATGCATTCCCATCTCCAGAGCACCTCAGGTTTCTGCTACGGTTGGTT
Organism: Neoniphon sammara; assembly: GCA_900302535.1. Taxonomy (NCBI): domain Eukaryota; kingdom Metazoa; phylum Chordata; class Actinopteri; order Holocentriformes; family Holocentridae; genus Neoniphon; species Neoniphon sammara. Next base: position 1,719 of record OMKZ01033496.1, on the reverse strand, counting down.
GATGTATTTCTTCTCAGTTCACAGAAAAGTGAATTTGCTCTCTACAGAGATTATGATTTACTGATATCATAATGATGCACTGGTTCACGAGAGTCCTCTTCCCTGCTCATTTTAATTTATCTACTTTTTTTGTACTACTGTTTATTTCATGTGATTTTATTTCTTTTTTACTGCGAAGTGTCTTTCAATACCATGAAAATCGCTATATAAAAACATTTATTATTATTATTATTATTGTTAGTATTATTAATAATAGTAATAATAATAATAATAATAATAATAATGGTAAAGCAGCAGTTACACAGGCATACATATTCAAATTAAAGATAAGATAGCCTTATTGTATATCACATTGTAACAGAAATTTCCTTTGACAAGGCTCACAAATAAAGTCAGTTAAAAAAGTTAGTTAACAGTTAACACTGTTGACTCCGTTTGTGCCTATTTTAGTTTGTTCAGGGTGCTGATGGCAGAAGGAATAAAAGACTTTTTGTAGATGTTTTTCCTGGCCAGGGGGCTTGGTAATGGCTGATTTATCCATCATTATTTCCTTTTACTCTATCTTTTTTGTGAAATGTGCTTGGAATAAGATTTGGTGAATCCTCATGCCCCTGATGAAGCTGAGGCTCAACCTTTAAAATGCCACAGTGACTCCGACGCCTCACTGCATATCATAATATACCTTTGGAGCTGTTGGTCATCCCTCTGGTAGGCATGGCTGCTGGACAGAACCACTGTCCTGGAAAACCCACTGGCTTTTATCCAAGATACCATCAATTTACGGAATTTTCTGGATTTTGTCTGCAACAAAAGAGATCACACAGCAGACAATAAATTACTGCTAGGGAAGACAAACTATTGTATGTCTTCATGGACCGTGCATTCTAACATTTTACATATCAGGGAGGAAAACTAAGATACTGAAGAGAACTAGAAAGACTGACAGCTTGGCACCCCAGTGGTTCACCGTGAAGAGCACATTTGCATGAAGCCATCATTTTTCCTCATATACATATCAGACGGTGTTCAAAGTGAATACAATGTCAGACAAATCAGGCTGTTGAAAGTAAGGGCACATTTTGAACTGCAGAAAATAAATGCACCTATACACACTAAATCAATAATGCTGATTCAACAGACTGTGGTTTTACCTGAATAATCGGCGTCCTGATCTGAAGAACTGCCAGCTTCATTTCTGCTGCTGTGTACACTGGTGATGAGAAGGTCAGGACAGTTGAAAGAGAAAATCAGCTATGACAGATTTCTACTATTTTTTCAAATTAATTTATAACTAAGACTCAGTTGTAGCGCAGCATTATCAGGATCTTATCATCTTCAAAAAAAAGAGAAGCCAGCCTTTAAAGCTGGCTTCTCAAAGAACATGAGTCTGCCTCCTAAATTCAATGGTCAGGGGGTGCAGGAGTCTGCAGGACTGCTTACATGTGCAGGAGTCTGCACATGAAGACTCCTACACCTCCTACAGTGAGCAAATCAACATATCCCTGAAAAGCAGTGAACTCTGTTTTCAGCAATGTTTTAAGAGGTACCTTCTGCTGCCGTGTGCAGCTCCTGAGCGTCTTCTGTGGAGGTGGCATAGGGGTTGTTCCCCACCATGGGGATCAGACAGTCTGTGTGGATGTAACCCACTCGAGTCATGTTGAGAGTGGACACAATGAGGTCCACTGCCAGCTGGGCGACATTACCAACAGCTATGGCTGG
>OMKZ01033493.1:16039-40594 GCA_900302535.1 Neoniphon sammara | reverse complement strand
CAAACGCTCAGACTCACGCCCACACAGGCAGTGGCAAATGTTCACACAAATGCACATACAGCACCCTGCCACACAAACACTGACAGTAACCCATCTAACAAATGCACGCACACACACACACACACACACACACACACACACACACCTACCTGCCAAATGCACACACATACACACACGCACACAGAGACAGGTCTGCATTGTCTTTGTCAGAAACTTTGAATCCGCGTGCCTCTCTGATTAAACCACACAGTCACTCTGTCTTCAGTCACATCCATCCATATACACTGGGAAACATGCAGAGACCTAAGATAATATTTCCCACTGCACATTGAAATTCTGTAGATGGCAGTTCAATATTTCCCTTTCCTCCTCACTCACAGCATTTCAAAAGATTGTCCCCAAGTTCGGGAAGGGAAGGAAATTGCTTTTAAGAGAGGTTTGGGGCTGAACATAAACATAGTGACGACTTTGATTTGGTACTGGCGTGCCTTTTTTTTTTTTTTTTTTTTTTGGCAGTTTCTGCATATTTCTCTGTGAATGAGCAAGGTGCATTGGTCATAAGCTGTCTTATCATTTTTTTGTCCATATAAAGGCAAAAAATAGGCTTGTAAAATGTTGATCTATATACTTTTAGTCATTTAAATAATCTGTGTAGTCTAGCAGCAATAGAATGACCCTAATAAAGACCATAAACTGTAAGGGTGATTTGTAGCATAATTCTTTGTCCATATTTCATTGCCAACAGATGTTGGCGCTTTACATTGGCAGAGTATGAAACAATTCTCTTGCCTCCCTTTCCGTCTCTCTCCGAGATGTTCCCCACCTGTCATCCCTGCCAAGCAGCTGTAACAGCTGTGTGAAGGGAACTGAGTCTGAAAAGTGAGTGGTGCTGAACCGCAACTCCCATCATGCCCCATCCCTCAGGAGGGTGACGCTTAATGGCGACCTCCTCCATACCTGGATTGTTTCTGTAGTTCCAGCACGTTCTCCCACCAGACTCCCACCTCCATATGGCATCTCAGCTTGGTACGGTTCCCCCGGGGAGCCAAAGGGCTCCCAGTTTGCAGTTTCCAGACAAGAAAATCATGTTGGTTGAGTGTGCGTGGCAGAGCTGGAGATTGAAACTTTCTCAGAGTCTGCAGTGACAGTTGGGAAAGCGTGAGCTGGCAGCAGACATGTAAAAGATGTCTGCTTTCCGTGGGCAACATAATTCATCCTACGAGGTGCTGGGAGGATCAGGATGGTGAGGGCTTGTCAAGGTGAGTGAATGCGAATGGGCTTTAGGGTTGGACCCGTATTGTTTAAGACCAATAGCCATTTTCATGTTTTTAATGTTAATGTTTTTTTGTTTGTTTGTTTTTGTTTTTATTTTACTGAAGCTGCAGCTGAAAAATTATTGTAATTATCTTTTAATTAAATATTTGAATAAATAAATTGATCTATGAGAATATTGCAAATGCAAAATAATAAGATAGGATAAGATGAGAGAGAAACTGTGAAGCAATATTTAAAATCTTTTTGAAAAAAGAGCCAGAGAATAACGTCTTTGATACAGGAGAGGGCAGACATGGACACACCCATGAGGCAAATAGCTAATGGGCATGCATGGTGGATGTAAGGTTGTTCTGGAGGCTAAAACACCAAACTGAGAGGAATCCAGTTATGCAATCCAAGTGCAGTTTTATTTACAAGTGACAAGGCCCCGACAGTCCCATGCGGTATTTGTACAGTGCCATAAAATTTGGCCAAAAAGAAAAACAAAACAAAACTCACAATGACAGAACACAAATATTTTGCAATAAAGAAAAGAATCTGCAGTTAGAGGCTAGATCCCTTTCAAATGGGACCCGACAAGACTGTAGACCAGCTCTCCTCTATGACAGTCAGGCACACTCTCCAGCAGGAGCTCTATGTCCAGCTTATATAGGCCGTAGCTCCGCCTACTAAGACAAACCAAACACAAATTAATCAATTAACACACAATAAACAATTCAACCCAGGTTACAATATTACATACTTCACATTATTAATTGTGTGAAGTCAACAAGTGATTTAAATACCTCTCCCACATACTATGGGCACTAAAAATAAGTTAATTCCCAAATATTGGCGAAACACCGGCACTCAACTACACTTGGAATGTTCCCCAGGAAACCCCCATAGAAAATCACTTGGACTCGCCCAGCTCCGGTTTGGTAGTTCCGGTCTACAACAGAGAAACGGTGCGTGAGCCGGACAGGTGACAAATAATACTTGTTTTACTGTACAAAATACTTAAATAAATGCTTGTAGAAAAATATATGGTGTTCCTCTGTCATCTGTTAACATGTAACATAGACGAATGGATATGCTTGTGTGTATTGTTAGCTTGCCTGCTAATGCTAAAGGCACAGTATTAAATCGGCAGGCCTCCCGACCCAACATGAGCCTGCAGGAATGAACAATTCACAAGTTAGTCTAGAGGGCAGGGTCTGGCTCTGTGACAGTGGAGGTGAGGTGGGGCAGGAGTGTATGTATTTATGTTCTGTGTATGTTTTCAGTGCATCTGTCTGCATTTGTGCCTGCACACAAAAGGGCACTGGATTCGGGGGGTATCAGATGGGTGACAGGCTGGTGGAGTTGCTTGTGTGTGTGTGTGTGTGTGTGTGTGTGTGTGTGTGTGTGTGTGTTTCCTTTATCGCTGACAGGGTCAGCAAGCTGTTTATCATTCCTGGCAAAACAAAGCCAGATTGTGACATTATCAATTCAAATTCAGCTGTGGAAAGAGAAAGGTACAAGAGTGATGAACATGGGTGTCATGGTACTGACACACCAGGCTGCTCAGAGAGGAGGAAAGGAGGTCATAAAATTAGATTCTTATCTCTCCCAGTATGACAGCATTTCACAGGGAGTATCTTTTTGTATTTAAAGTACACCTACCTACTGTATCAGCATCTCTGTTGCATAAGCATATGCAGTTTAGGTGGGATCACAGTACAACCACCTGCTTTATAGCAACAAGTATGCCATAGTCAATCAGGTATAATGTAGCAGGCTACTCTTTTAAACTAATGATATAGTTTTTTTGTTGTTTTTATTAGTTTATTGATGGTCATTGTTAGTTGATATTTTTCTTTGGCTGCTTGAAGTCTATAAAACTGAGTTTTAAGAGGTGATTTAAAAAACAATATTGATTCAAGTAACCTAATCTCCACAGGCGGACTTTATTGAAATCTTGGAGCTCTGATGACAAAGGCCTGAATTCCTGTTGTTATTAATCCAGACTGAAGGATATCCGCTTGACATGGAAAAGAGAGGGAAGAAGGGCTCGAAGATGTTCACAGTGAAATATGTAGCAGGATCAGCACTTTCATATGTGATTGGTTTCTCCTTATAATTTTGAAATATTATAAGGTCACCTCATCTAATTATTTTTACATGTCATCCTTAAGGGGATCCCATATTCTTTACATTCATCATGTGCTTGATCAGACACCTCGCACAGAAGAAGCGGCACCTCTACGCACAAAGGAGGCAAGCATTTCAAAAACTAATCAAATACACAGGGCAGAAAATTCAATCAGTCCCCTGCATTGAACTGACCTTCGTTGAGCACACATCTGCGAACATGCAGTTCATGGAATCAAAATTGAATTCATTTAATAAGGTAAAAAAAAAATGCCTGAGTGTACATTTTAAGCACCGTCACAGCGCTCCATAAACACACGCAGGGGTGCCGCAGTCTGCCGATGCTTTCTCGAAGATCAATTCAGATTGGCTGATCACATCATAATCCACGGCGTAATTACGAGAGGTGAGATTCCTCCTTTGCTGCATGTTAATCTCACCCTGCCTGATATATTTGCTTTCCCTGTAAAGCTTCCCAGGCTTTTCAAGGAAGTGAGATTCTCACAGATGCCAGCGCTCCCTCGCAGTACGCCTGTATGGGTTGGCAGCTTTCCATTGTTTTCAAGAGCCCGAGGGGAGGGGGGGTAAATCTAATGAAATGCTATATTAATGAACTTTATCTGAACATGTTCCTTTTTGAATATCTGTGCATGTGAGAGCTTGTTGGAGAGCACAGGAGTGTAATAAGCACAATAAAGGACGTCTGTGTGCGTAAACAAGTGTGAGGCTTGGATATCCTTTCCCTCACTCCTCTCCCTCCACTCTAACCCATACACATGCACACACACAAACACACACACACTCGAATTTGCATTTGAGCTAATCCCAGAGGTGTAATCAATGCGGAAATACTTGGTATCAGCAGTATGACGGCATGATGCGACGCGGCAAGCATACCAATGAGCGCCAAGCAAAACAAGCCTTCAGAATGGGAACCTTATTAAATAAAAGTGGGAAGGGTCAATACCGGCTATTGATGAGTCCGTGAAGCTTGTACTTCAAAGGCTTTTCCCTTTCTCCCCCTTTGCTTTTTTTTTTTTTTTTTTTCAGCCCAGCAGGGAGAGGAGTCTGCCCAGGCTGTGTCAAACTGGAATCCTTGAATGCTAATGCTGCGTCCTTGGGAGGTAACTTTGTTGTGCTCTACAAGGGAACTTCAAAATGCCATCACAATCAGTGCGTAGAGGGATCCCTGGGGCTGTGGACTTGGGACGGTTTGGTTCCACACACCCAGACACACAAGTGCAGATGTAAACACACCCTCGCACACAAATTGGCACACAAACGCCAACCCAATGTGTAAAATGTCTTGAGGGCCTGAGAGTCTGTCAGCTCCAAGACTCAAACTCAGTGAGAGCAAAACAGAGGGCTACACTGCAAAAAATCTCCCTCTTAACAAGTCATTCAGTCGCACATTCACTGTTAAAACTTTGTTTTTCTTCAAACAAGTGAAAATCTGCCAGTGGGATGAGATAATCCCACGCAGTTTCACTTGTTTCAGGAATTTCTCTGGCATCAAGTATAAATATGTTGAACCAAAGCAGAGTAGGGCAGATCAGCCCACTAGGATCAAGAAAATGACACTTGATTCAAGAAAATTCTGGAAACAAGTTGATTAGCACTGGAAATAAGTGGGATTTTCTCACCCCACTGCCAGATTTTTTACCTTGTTTTGAGAAAAACACGATTTTAACACTGAATATTAGATGATGACTTATTGGTACTGAGATTTTTCTTTGGTGCTACCTGGTTGTCTGCTGCAAAATGTGAGCTATCTGCTGTCTAGATGTGAGTGCTTCACTTCCAAGGGCTGTATCAAACGCTGCACAGTCCCAAGAGTCCTGCCACCTGGGTCCTATCTGTGTCCTGCTCACCTTGTCAATATGTTTTGACCCCATCAGTGGCATTGTGCAAGCCCTTTTGCCATGGTGGCACAATGCTGAAAGGCAGTATACCACAAACTATCCTTTGAGAGCCTGAAGAAATGCGACCCAATCTGAAAAAAGGTTTAATGCCTCACTGATCAAGATAAGGGATATGCAGTGGATGAGACGCAAAATGAGGACAAAGACTACAAATCTGAGGACTACTGTTCTGTAATATGCAGTGGTTTGATGACATTTAAAGGTAAGAAATGCTAAATGAAAAAGCATGTGCTAAGTCGTGAAATATGCCGCGTGAAGAGAGGGTTAATCTTGGGGATGTCTTCACAGAATAAGCATTTGGGAAGCATTTTTTCCTTGGGCGGGCTTTGCCTGTACTTCATTCTACAGTCTCATGAAACAAGTGGCACAATTAGTAATTCCTCCCCTCACTCTTCAACACTTGTGCCATTCAATTTGAACAATATAGTTCTAATCCACCAACAGCAGGCATCTTTAGCAGTTTCATGCATAGAGTACCTGTTGCCAGAAACATGGCTTCCACCTTCATATGAACTGTAGCTCCCTGTTCAAAATGTTGAACCTGTGAGTCATCATTTTCACTAATCAAACTGTCTGATTTCATTCCCTGGTTGGTTCCTGATGCTCTTTTCCTTAATTCAGGGTTGTTAAATTAATGAAACTCAGATTACAGACTTCAGTGTAACCATGCAAAACCACAAGGAGGACACTTTTCTCTCTGGATGTGCCATACTAAACATCATCCATAAGAGACTGGACAGGTGGAAAACTGTTAGACTAAAAAGTGTGATTAGATGGCCAGGTTGGATTGCCTTGATTTGTATCTTGCAAGTTTGCATGGCCGCAGAAGCTGATTATCTTGTCATGAGAGGGAATCACTGGTGGAATTAGGTATGGAAAGCATAACTCAGTGTCGTGAGGCAAACTTTGTCCAAGGTAATTGCAGGTATTTTTGTCCCTCCAGCTGAATGGTGCAGAAGACAACCTTTGCTAAAATCTCAAGTCAGTTTAAAAATTAGATATTTGCATAACTATCTAGATATTTTACACAAATGTTGAGTGAAGCTGTTGTTAATGTTTTGTTTTTAATGTTTATTGTGAATGTGTGATGAAGCATGTGTTGCTATATAGAGGCTATATGCTATATGTAATGCTATATTGAGTCTTACAGGAAAGAGCAATAGTTCTTTCTTAGTAACATGGTCCATATGTATCTTTCTTAAATTGGTCCCTTACAACTAATCCAGTTCTGTGCTGAGTATCCAAATACACTCAGGTACATTACAATTGTTGAACCAAGGCTTATCAATTTGAATTCCCTGCAAAATCTTGGATTTGTTTCTGGCACACAGGAAATGTTTTATGAAACCCGAACACCATTGTGATGGCTGACAGCCAGCAGGCTTCATAACACAGTTAAGGTTTTAAAACAGCCAACTTTTTTCTTTTTTTTTCTCTTAAATCTGAATATCATTATGAGAGTTTTCTGAGCATATTTGTCGCTGAATTTTTACCTCACAGGTCTCGGAGTCGATTCTTCACGAGTCTTCACAACAAAGGCAGGTAAAATGATGACACTGTCACTGTGATAAGGAGGTAAAACAAAGAGGTGCAAGGGCGAAACTGTACCACTTCTCACCACAGGGGAGACAAAATCTGGGAAAAGACAAAAAAAGCCTTCAGGGCCACATGGATAAGTTATCTGAGTTTCATTTCAAGCGAGACTCAGCATATGTCAAAGATATTGATTGTTGGTTTGGTAGTTCTTCTGGTCCAGACGCAGCAGCATTCGTGTTCTGCTCTTATTTCTGTTTGTGTTTGAGGAAACAATCCCCTATTCCACACAGATTTCAGCCTCAGGAAAACTTAAACGGGTAATCGGCACCCTTAAATCATTTTGTATAGTTGCTCAGTTGCCTTTCTCTCAAAGGAAATTATTCCACTTCCCTGCCCAACACAGCCAATGGTAAACAGCGAGCACAGACTTATAATGTATTTTAGTCTCGGTGGAGAAGGCACCCCTGTTGCCATACTCAAACTTTTCACATTAGTGCTATTGACTCAAATCTTCTTAGGGGGTACAGTGGGCCTCTAAATCCACTGGCACCTCAATCTCAGCAGATTGACGTGGCTCTGGAGTGAGTAACTCCATTGATTCCATTTCACGGGGCATTCGATTCACTAGATCATAACACCCACAACGAGATTGGGTTGGCATGGATTTTCTCCATCAGGTCAAAGAGGCCCAGGCCATAATTGTTTTTTATTACTTTTTTGCTCTCCAAACATATCCATGTATCATATTTATGTCTACTGCTCAATATCACACACATCACCCACACGGATATATATTTTTCTATATTTTTTTTTACTATACTCCTTGCTGCTGTCTGATATTGAGAAGCTGCTATCTATTTGATTAGCCATGAACCTTCAGTGTATGAGGTGTGTTGGAGGTGTCCACAGAAAAGTTATTTTTTCTCGCCCTGTACTCAACTGAGGCAGACATCACATCTGAGGAAAGAAAGAGGCTGAAAGGCACCCAGAGCGAACTATGAAGACACTGGCAAGAATCCCATCAGGTGATCTTTTCTCATTCCTCCAAGTTCTCTTCAACTTCAACTTTCTGCTTTCTTTCATCCTTTATCTTGGAATCCTAGAGCCAGAAAAAAAATGCTGCCGGTTGAATTAAATCTTTGCAGATTTCCACTGAAAAAAGATTTTGTTTAATCGTTAACTGTGGTAAGGGTGTAGGCAGTGTTAGCAGTGCAGCTGCACTCACTGCAGGAAATCTCCATCTTAACAAGTAATTTAGTCTAATATTCAGTGTTAAAATCTTGTTTTCTTAAAATAAGGGGTGGTGAGATAATCCCACTTTTTCCAATGCTAATCAGCTTGTTTCCAGGATTTTGTCATTATGTCAAGTGTCATTTTCTTGATACTAGTGGGCTGATCTGCCTTATTCTGCCTTGTTTCAACACACTTATACTTGTTCGGGGAAAAAACAAGAAAAACTGTATCGGAAACAAGTGGGATTATCTCATCCCACTGTCAGATTTGTCTGCATGCTTTAAGGAAAACAAGATTTTAAAACTCAATATGAGACTAAATGACTTGTTAAAATAGAAATTTTTGTAGTTCTGGGGCCTGAAGGCTGAAGGAGACCCTGGAGAGCGGGCCCTTTAACAGTATGTTCATTATTGTACTGGCCCCTACAATAGAGAATCACTTTGCAGATCAGTAAGAAAGTGTTCACCAGGTGCCTTGTGACACGGTAACAGTTGTGACGCATGTATCGTATACCTTTTAATAGGCGAACCCCTGGCCAGATGCCATTGAAATAGGTAAGTCAAAGTGCTTTTTAATTGGCATTCATTTGGGAGTCATGTCGCTACTGAGCACCTGGCTCATTGTACAGGTTTCTTGGTCTGCTGAGGTGTTCCTCTCTTACTGATGCATGAGTAGGGTGTTGCTGTTCATGAGTGGCTTCATGTAAATGCCTCAGCTATAGATATGATTCTTTGACCATCTGATTGCGTTTTTGCACAGTGTCTGTAAATGTCAGAGCGCTATCCATGGTCCTGAAGTATAGCTTTGTCCTTGGCCTCCCTACTTTCTCCGTAAAATCTATAGCTATGTTAACATCCCAGCTACACTGTAGAAAACCTTCATTTTAACAAGTAATTTAGTATCATATTCAGTGTTAAAATATTGTTTTCTTCAAACAAGTGGAAAAAATCTGCCAGAGGGATGAGATAATCCCATTTGTTTATCAACTTGTTTCCAGAATTTTCTTGAATCAGGTGTCGTTTCCATGATGCTAGTGGGCTGATCTGCCTTATTCTGCCTGGTTTCAACATATTTATGGGTGGATGGGTAGTTATATATATAGGGTAGTTTCCTTGCATGTGCATAAAAACTCTGGGGCCCATCATAACTACCTTATAGCACTGATCATTACAGAAAGTCACCCAATAGTATAGGCTACAGAATACCCTCTTTGAATAATACACAGCTTCATTATTATGCACCTTTTTATTATGCAGCACTCCATAGTAGCATTTGTCCAAACAGGCTCATTTTTAAAAGTTACACAGCACTGACTTTATGGAAATGTTGAAGCCATGCCCTCCACAAGAAGGGTACCACAGCTTGGTATTTTGGAGGACTGACCCTTAACATATAACATTCAAAACCACATCAGTCATGTTAGTGTGTCTGCCAAATCCTGGCTACTGCAGCTTAGCCTTTCCCGTACTTTGGTGCACCCATGCATACAAACACACGGACACACATGCACGCATACGCACACACAGGTCTCATCAGGTTGTTGAGCAGATTACAGCCATGGCTTCACATCTCTTCCTCCATGATTAGCCGTGGATACATTCAGAGACCGCGCCTTGCAGGAGCAGGGTTCTGGCCCTGCCTCGACTGCCAATTATCACCAAAGCAGAGGGCTAATTAAAGTTTGATTAAGTTCAGAGTGTTCTTGAGGATATGCAGAGAGGGGGGTTGGGAGGGGTCCCACCCAAGATCACACAGTGTCTGTCAGAGGCAGGCGCTGTGAAATTGGATTGTTGGCCGTTATCAACCTTTGACCTCGAGCACCGTGGCACTTGGCGCATTCGGCGGCGAAGAAAAGAAAACTCACTCAGGGGGAAGAGAAAATAGCACCGCTGGATGTCCAATGCACTACCGCCGAGAAAAGTGAGACACTGTGTCACAGAAAACACCATTTTCACTAATGAGGTCTAGGAGGGATTCAATGTATAGAGGGAGATTTGCTCACATTGAGTAATATCACGAGGGAGATGAAAAATGCACAACCTATACGGTCCACATTCGTTGCGACGGCAGTGAGATCTTGAAAAGTTCTAAGTCTATTTGTGAGTTCTCCACAGCTTCTCCACAGGGGGAGGATTGTGCTGCGTAGGAAACTGCTTTCCTTTGGGAGCTGAGTTGCAGGTATATGGAACGGGGACGTATTGCCCCCTTAAGGGGAACAACAGCCCTGCCTGTTCAACGGTCGGCGGGGAGGTACATCAGCACGATCCGCCAAACGTCCTCTCCTGGTGATACGTTCACAGAGTGAACCTGACATACACCACACTGGCGAAGGGGGCTGCATTACTAATTCATGACATGCACTTGCATATTAATGTCACACCTTTTCGTGGCAAGCTAACATATGCATGAGGCGGCTCCGGGTGGTGTTTTTAAAAAACAGGAAGAAGGTGAGGGCAGTCAGGTGGAAGAGCGGAAGACGACGGATGACGGCGAGGCAGGGAAAACACTCCGATGGCTGGCGGAGAGAACTCTTGGGGACTCCGAGCCGCGACTTCTGCAGATTTCACTTAGTGGCAGTGGCTTCTGCGAGTTAGCAGAGGTAATTATGATAATGGACATTAATGGCTTTATAACTAAGCACTAATGGCCATGGAGATTGAGCGTGTACATAGTACAGCACCTGACCTTCATATTCAGCTGTGAATTCAATCTAACTCGAGCAGTGCAGCTGAATTAGAGGAGCAATATCTCACACCTTGGCACCGGGTTTTGTGTTGAGAGCCTCCAGCCCGAATCTTATAAGCTTTGTCTCACAGGCTCCAAAGCTCGACTGTAAGGGAAGAAGCACATTGTTCCAGGTTTACATTTCCACTTGCTCTCATCTGACTGACTCATGCTTTTCCCTGTTTTAGAAGATTAGCTCTCGTGCCTTCTTTCTCCCAAGAACTCCTCCCTTTCCTTCTCTCTCTATTTCTTCCTCAAGAGAAAAAAAAATCCAGCTTCAGCACTTCTCAAGCTGATTCCTCCCCCTCCTGCTTTCTCCTCTCATCTCACTACTCTACTCTTGGCTGGGGGTTAAGGGATGAAGGGCTGTCTGATTGGGTGTCTGCACATCAACCTGAGTGCCAAGCTTTCTTCCTCTTTCTCCACAGACTTGGATCCTTTATTTTCATCCATCCTTTTCCAGGGAAATTTTGGCCTTCTTCACAGTTTTTCTTGGCTTTAATGTGTGTAGTCCCTATGTGATTTTATTTTATTTTTTCTGCTGTGTCCTTCTGCACCTCTACTTGTATCCACTCCTCAGTTTTTTGATTCGATGTTGTACCGGCACCTCCATTTATCAATGTCAATCACGGCTTTTAAAACTCGACGGGGTAGCACGCATCGATTACTTCTGAAAAAGAAAAAAGAAAAAAAAACATGATGCAAATTTCAGATCAAGGTCGATAATGGAATAATAAGTGTAAACCACGACCTCTTAATGAATGTGTTAATATTGCCCTCAGCCCCTCAGGTCAGGCTAGTTAGGGGATACATGAATGCTATGCAAGGCCATTTTTGTTGTCAGTGACCTAATTATATTCATTTGCTAATGCTGTGCAAAGGATGTGAGGATGTGTTGTTTTTAGTCTGTGAAAGCTCTCTTGACAGAATGCAACGAATGAAACTTACTTTCTTGATTTCGTATACCTTAATTATGACAGTTAAGGCAGACAATGACTAAGAAATGCAAAAAATGGTATTGACAGTAATGTGTTGAGTGAGTGATTCCTTGTTACCTCAGCTGTGGGTAGTGCAGTTTGGCTTAATTGGGAGGTTAGGAGGCTAGATTTATCAGGAGTTCGAAGACATAAAATCAACTTTGCAACTAATATGACAATTTGCATTGGCAAAAAACAACCTCCTCCTTTTCCTCCAGCCCATATCAACTTCTCCTTTTAGCCTACTCCATCCTGGTTATACAATCATCCTTTTCAGAAGAGAAAAAGAGAAAAGTAATTTCGGACACAGGCTTAGAGAAAAAAACATGATGAGAGAATTCCAATTTACCTGATTCTCATTCTTCTTTTTCCCCTGAAAACAGAAGCTATTATGGCAGGAAGGCTGTCATGCAGAAAATAAGTGTGTCTATGTAATTATACGCATAAGCCCCCTCGCTAAAAACCGCACGGATCCAGCCACAAAAAGGATTCAAGTTTCTGAACCACCATGGTTATACAACCTTTTCAGAATTATTGATGCTATACAGTTACATTTGAGTTGTGATATTTTATATTGAAAGCATACATTTTTCTGTATCTACTGGGGCACTTTTGGTATGTGATGCAACCCAAGTACACTGTAAATACATTGAAAACAGGTAGATGCACAATTATTTTCTCTCCATTTCTAACATTTCCATCTTCAGTGGTATGCAGTGTGTCATTAAGTGCGCACAAACTGAGCAATGTTTCTGTGTGTATAGTCTGCCTGTGATAAACACACTCAATACTTTGATTTTAGGATGATAATCAGCAGTGCAAGGTTGTCACTGCCAGTCCCACTACCCCACTGAAAACATGGCTGACAAGAAAACAAAGATGTGGGTCATGGGTTTTCATCTTTGTTTTTCTTTATTTTTCCAAAGACAACTGTCGACCGAGCGCACTTGTTTTATTTCAGTAACATCCTGTCTCGCATTCATTCAATTACACACACTGACACTTGTGAGTTGCCCAGTGCAATCACAGTCTCCTGCTGCTGAGCACTTAACAGCTCCGCTGGAGTTGAGGGTTAAAGAAATACTCCAACGTTTTGGGCAGTATCCCCTTTCGCCATCTTATCCAGACTGAGACAAGAGGTTCGATACCATTTTCACCTCTGTACGTCCACTGCTTCAGTTCCAATGGGTAGCATTTCATGTTAGGTTTATTTTTTCCACTTTGACTGAGCTGGACTAGCTGACTCCCATAGACTTCAAGTCATTGTGCTAACCGAACATGAAATGCTAGCCATCAGAACCGAAGCAGTGGACACACAGAGGTGAAAATGGTATCGAACATTTTGTCTCAGTCTTGGTAAGTAGGCAAAAGGGAATGTTGTCCAAAACGTTGGAGTATTCCTTTAAGGCTGGGCCACAACAAGCCTACTTCAAAGAACTAGTGCAGACAGAGACTAATGGTCACATAGTTTTGTGTCCCCTGCTAAAAGTAACCCATTGAACACACCACACAGTCTACAGTTGACAGCCGACATGCAGCACATACCCTGATTTGCTTTGGCTGAACAGCCAATCAGAGAGCTGTCTCTCAGCAATGACCTCCACCGCCAGTTCAACATGCTGAATCAGCCGGTAAGGCACCGACGAGGGCCGATGAGGGCTGATGGGGCAGGACACGCCACGCAAACTACAAGCGATTGTTGTGCACAGATGGCCGACCACCAGCTTTAAAGGATAGGTTTGATCAGTATGCTTATCAACATTTTAATATAGCCTGAGTTAAAAAATACTGAACCCATCCTTTCAGCGTTCTCCCCTCGTGTTTCACTGCCAGTCTGGAGATTCAAATGCCCACCCCTCTGATCACAAGCCCACTCCTCCCCCATCTGCAACTAACAGGGGCAATCCTGTATTGTGCCAGCGCAGGTATTGCAGCGCCTGTGTGTGAGCGTGGATGTGGCTGCTGCTCTATACAGCGGCTCCCCTGGGAACCCGGTGGTGGATATGAAAGCCCTGACTGGTGTTTTGTAGTGACTTTTGATCTGCCTGTCTAGTAACAACAGTGAGGGAGAAATTGGTCATCTGGTACATTTGTAGTTAACCAGCATGAGAGCACAGTCGAGCGGCACGTTGGATGACGCGATCTTGTGTAGCTGATCAAATGGCTGCTCTTATTTTATCTGCGATACATTTTCTGCACCATTTTCCCCTGTCAGCGAATGGTGGGCAGTTTCATCAGCCTTTACGTCTCTAGTGCTTTTATGCTACGCGGGTGAGCATCTTTGCTCACTCAATGGCATACTGCTGCCTTAATAGCCTTTTTTTCAGCATATAGTGAAAAAAAAAATGAGACCACAAGGAAGACACTGAAGGCGAGTGAATGTGACTATATCACAGTGAGAGGCATACTTGAGGAGAGAGAGAGAAGGGCAAACTCGACAAAAAGGAAAGAAGTGATACTACTGAGTGGTGTTTTTTTAAACAATCAGAGGAGGAAATGAAGAAGGCAGCGATGGTTTATGAGAGAGATAGACTAAGAGAGAGAGAAAGAAAGAGAGACAGAGGGGGAGAAAGCGATTGCCCCAGCTGGCGCAGTCTGCTGGGAGCAGGTAGTGTATGTGGGTCAGCACATTGCATCATCAGCATTTCTTCCAACCTGCTTGAGCAAATGGAGAAGGGGCCAACCTGCTCGGCGAGCTGCATTATTAAGAGTTTCTGCTCTGCACTCACATGTCTACTGTACTCTTTCACACATACGTTGCATACACATAGATGCAGACATGCACACACACGCACGCACACACACATACACACACACACACACTTAAACAAAATCATGCATGTTTAAAAAAAAAAAAATGCCTTCCTCACTCTCCAGCACACACATGTGCAACCCCCTTCAGGCTGGCTTTGATCAATATACTCACTTTGGTTTCATTAGAAGAAATGATACTGTGCTAATGTACTAATAACAAAATCCTGTGCCAAGCACTTTTACAGGTATCACTTTTTTTATGAGTGCTTCCTGAAGTAGCGCTGCAATTTTGTTCCGCCACCAAGAGGAAGCATCTGGAAAAATCAAGTTGGACTCATCTTAGGTGTCAAAAGTCACACAGAAAGCTCTGGTAACTGTTTCAGCTTTCTGTTAGAATGCACTAATTTGATGGCACTGAATGACTGAACTAACGGCTGTGCTAATGCAGAACAAACACAAGACAAATGCATAAAGGAGGCCCACTGCAGCATTTTGCCACTTCTTTACTTAAACTGCCCTCAGTTCTCCAGAAGTCTTTGGTTGGGCTTGAGAAGCAAACACTGGCCCTATTTTTAACTGTGTACTGTATGTATTGATGATTTTGCAGGTCTGCGTGTAATGCTTGCATTTTAATTGCATATTCGTGGCATCGGGGAATAAATGCAATTAACTCAATGTGGGTGGACTTCAATCACAAAGATGCACTGTAGTGAGAAAAAGGTTGTTAGAAGGTAATTATTACTTTGTGATTATTCATTATACTGCATTCAGTGTTTGTGTGTGTGTGTGTGTGTGTGTGTGTGTGTGTGTGTGTGTGTGTGTGTGTGTGTGTGTGTGTGTGTGTGTGTGTGTGTGTGTATGTGTGTGCACGCGCATGTGCACTGCATGTACTGTACTTATTCATGAGAATATGTGTGCACACAAGTGGGTGGGGGTGTGTATGTAAGCAATATTGTAAATTTCATTATAGATGAGGAATTGTGCTGAAAGGGGCATCTTTTGCTGTTAACAAGGTTGTTAAACAGTCTGTTATTTCTTTTTGATAAACCATCACCAAAACAGTGTGGTAACTATTGTAGATTTCAGCTGATGAGCCATAGGGACCAGGTGAAAAAGGTAAGCGCGTCAAATTAATTTCCAGAAATTTTATCAGCAGCAAAGGGATCAACGGAGGCTTTGAGAGAATAATGGTTTAACAGGCACAGAGGTATCTGTTAAATGAAAAGGACTGCTGTTTTGTAATGCGTGCCGTCTAATGCATTTAGATCTTTCCAGGCTTGTTTGGTTGGGAGGTTTGATTCATTATCCATGTTTCGTATTCCAACAACGACCCATTAGGGTGTCCTTTATTGAAGTGGTGTCTGCCTATACATAATTTTCCACTCCTTGCGTTGCTCTCTCCCTTTTTCTTCTGTTTCACATAGCTTTAGTCCCAGTCATAAAGTGCTAGAAAACTGAGTCATTCTTTGTCTGAGATGAATAGTGCCTGTATAGGAACATCTATTTCTCTTGATTTTGACTATAAAAAATGGGTCTCTCAGCACCATGGCTCATAAATATGAAGTCTTCAGCTGCCCTTTAGCAGGGATCTGAACCCGTGACCCCTCAGGTCACTGGGGAAGCACCCCTCTATCCTTTACACATGGCTCAGCCTCATAACTCTCCATCATATCCCTGCACCGCGGCACCCGTCTTTCCCCTCCCTCTTTCTCCGAACGGGAAGTCCCATTCTGAGCCTGGGGGCCAGAGTGGATCCATCACCCTTACTGTGGAGGATGAGGAATGGGCTGCCGTGCATCACCCTAATGGTCTCAGCCGTCAGAGGTGGGATGAGCCAGGTCTCCCCCCGCCCGGGCGAAGTGCTCGGGGAGGTGATGGAGGACCATTCTGTGCAAATGCATGACATGGTTAATGCTCCCCACCACATCAGAGACCGGCGATCAGTCTCCACCTGGCTGACAGACAGGCAGAGATGGTGAAGAGTTGTCTTATCAAATCTTAGGCGATCAGGCCACTCTCACCTCCCTTGCCATCCCCAAGACTTTTTGCTTGAAGAATTCTGATGTAAGCTGTAATACTCATGAGAGCAAGATTAGGTATGTGGATCTTCAGTGTATATCCAGCATGGATAAAAAGAGTTCAAAGGGGAGGGAACTTGGTGCTTAGTTTTTCATCATGATGACATTTATGCAGGGATATATTGTGTCTGTCTTAGATGCAAGGAAGTGATCTAATTGGGTAGTGCTTTTAAGGAAACATGACCACTTATGTGTCATTAAAAGAGGAAGAATAGGACAAATCCTGGTTAAGTTCCTTGATTTGGCAAAATTTTAAGGAAACATCAAGCAGTTCCTTCATGACATAGGATATCCAATAAGACTTAGCTTAAGCTTAAAAATTGCTACATTAAGGTCATACCATAATGTAGCCTGCCTAGCATAGCCACTAGTCATCCTACTAAAATAACTTAGCTCAGTGTTAGCTAGCTAGCTTTTTTTTTTTTAATTCTAGTTTAAAGAATTGATTGAATTGATTGATTACCATGGAAATTGTATGTGAATTATATGTGTTTAATTCTATGCTAGTTGTGACATTTCCATGTAAGGTTGTCAAAATTTATGTAATCTTTTGGACAAATGTATTTCTATACAAGTTCAATCGGGGAGACCAGCGGCATCATCTTCACAGGCTCAGCAATGCTTCTCCTCCTCCTCAGCCTATCAGGAGCTGCCACAATATTCTGTTCTGTTCTTTGTAGCCTATCAGAGTGCAGCTTAATTTCCCGCAGGCTGATTCATCATTTTTACCTTTGGGTTTTTAGGGCAGTTTATTCTTGCCCACTAGGAGGGTTTAAGTCAGGGGGTGTCATCTTGTTTTTGTTGTAAACTTGTGTGCCTGTAAAGCCCTTTGAGTCTGTAAACAGTGATTTGGGGCTCCAAATGTGGGGATTTTCTCAGCACCATTCTCATGGGAATCATCCTGTGCGCTATTTGAATGGCGCCAACTGTCCGCTGGAGCCTTCACCCAAAATATCTCTTCATGTTCAATAAATGTTTCATTTTATTCTGCAAAGTCTCATTTTGTTAATTCAAATTAGTCTCTCCTGATTGAAATAGGTTCTTAATAAACAACACTCCTAACTAGGTACCAAGAAGATAGGAAGTTTCTTTGCAAATGAGACAGATTATATTTCGCTTCGGGGCCTGATCACTGTGTTGGGATTTATTTTACAATAATAACCAGGTGGCTGTACATTATCCCATTTATTACATGAATTTTAATGAAAGATAATTTGATACAAAAGACAAATTTTGAAAAACTTTTATGTATTCTACCTTTTTCCTTGTTGTCGTCGTTGTTTTCTAATGGTTTTCTTCTGTGTTGTGGTGATAGTTCAGCCTCCAACCATGAAGCAAATGCTTCATAATCCCCAAATAAATTAAAAGTGAAATCCATGTTTTAATGACTTTTTGACTCCAGCAGGTATCGTTGTTAGCAAGCTTGATTATCATTATAAGTGGGCCGGACTTCCTGCGCAGAGTAATATATCAAACGTACTTGAAGTGATTGTCCATAGCAATGTTCAGTTATTTATAACGTTGGTCATAATTCAGAAAGTTCGACATCAGAATGCCACCAATTGACCAATCAGACTTGAGTGCTCCACAGAGGTGTGTAATAAATGTTAGATGATAGAGAAGCTTTAATTTTGATACTACTTAGCACAATACTTCCCCTGGACTTACTTCATATTGCACAGATATTTAATATTCTAATGGGCTTTTAGTACGGTCATTCAGAATAATGGTCTTTTGCTGGCAGTAAATAAACTGAGATTAAAGTATAACTGATACATTAATTGATATGGATAAAAGAATAAAAAAAAAAATCATATGTTTGAAATCAAAACTGTTGTTAAATTTATAATTCATATGACTGAAATATGTTTGCATGATGAAATTCACATAGCTAGCCTTAATTTATTTTTCAGAAGTATGAAAGGGTGATTAATATCTAAATGATTTTCGAGGCAGCTTGTAATAATAGTTCTCAAAGTAATGAGATGCTGTGTATTTTCTTTAACTAAAAAACATACAAGGTTTGACTTTTGATCACAAGTAACTTAAATTCTGCTGAAATGAGCCATGCTATCTGCAGAAATGAACATTGAACGCTTGGTCAATAAAGTGAGTATTAATATGCATCTTAGCACTTCACTTTCATTTTCAATGCCTTCTTTCCATGAGGTATTGTTTCTATAAATACATTAGAGCTATCTGATCCTATTTTTATCCGAACACATTTCTGTGTAGGAATTGGTTTTGCCTTTTTTTCTCACCTGGACAAAATACATTTTTTCCCCACAGGTGAGCTTCAGCAGTGATCAGATATATGTATTCATTTGGAGCACTGGGGAGTTTGGAACACAACATATTATGTGCTCTCTGCTGTCTTGTCATTACCCCGGACATGCTGAGCTGATAACGCTTTGTGACCGCTTGATGTGACACTGGCCTTTCGCGTGGCTCGTTGCATGCCTGCCCCCAAGCCCCCGAGTATATTTATCAAGCAGATATCGCAGACACCCGACAGTGAACTCTGCGGGTCCTCGTTGTTATGTAACCACAGCAGGCTCCACTCTGACACATGTCAAAGTGGTTGAAAATGAAGATCTGATTCACTCAGCTACCTCTCTGGCCCCCCTCCATCCTTCCCACCCTCCATCCCTGCATCCCTCTTTCTGCCTGAGATCAATCTATCGCTTGGGCCCTCTTTGCGCTGTGGTGCAGTGGGCGCTCGCCACATGAAGGAGAGCGCGACAGATCTGCAGACAAGGCGGCAATTTGACAACCTAATTCTGGTTTCATGTTTGCAGTGAAATTGAAAGATGAGTCTTGGGGACAGACGGAGAAGAGGGACTGAGCTGCGGTGTCAGAGTGTCAAATACACTAATTTAATTTAAAGTTAAATCCTTTTTTGGCATGATTGTGGCTAAAAATATCTGCAACATAACTCATGTTACTTGCATATTAATGCCAATAACAAAGCCACATTACACTTGTCAAGATTAAAAATAGCCACTCTTCTGTCTAGAAAAATGGTAGCCTCACAGCTAGTCTTTTCAGTGCTACACTAATGTGTGGCTAAGTAGTACAACCCCAGAAACTAATGTTCTTCATTGTAGTTAAGAGGAATATTCCAGGAGGCGTTCACTGTCAGTTGCATTTGGGTTGCAGATCTATTGAGGACATGAAGCAGGGACTTGAATAGAAAATGTGAAACAGAACATGTAGTAGGAGATATCTCCAGCCAATTAATATAGACTGTGCCGAAGTTGAAAATTATGAATCCCAAAGCGCACTTCATTCTGAAACATGGATAAAACCAAAATGGGAAAACAAGCTTTCGGGCTAAGCAGATGGAATCAAAGATGAGGAAAAGTCTGCAAAGTTCTCCCTTGGTGTCATCCGTGTCCTTTGACAAAAGTATGTCTGTTGTGAGCTTGTGGCCCACCAGCACTTACATCGTCGGGGGAAATTAAAGCTCGCCAAACAGATTAGATGTCACTGTGCTGAAAACGCAATTTTTCATCTTTACCCGCCACTAATCTCAAAGGGGGGGGGAAAGCGATCTTTAAGGACGGGATAAAACAAGTGAACAAGGGAGAGGAGTGGGAGCGGAGGAAGAAATGCGTGTCAGCAGAGTATTAGGTGAGCTATGGCACAAAAACTACAGTTGTTTTCCCAGTCGAGAGGATGTCTGTCATGGTGGCTATTAGAGGACAGCGGAGTGCTTGCAGCTTATAGCCTGGATGTGACATACAGTATAGGTTGTGTGTGTGTGTGTGTGTGTGTGGGAGATGAGGTTTATCAGAAGGGAGGGATAACACACACTGTCCAGCCAGATCTTCAGGGAGGCAGTGGAAATATGGCTCACCCTAGATAAGGCTCACTGTCACTTGGCTTTGACGGCTATTAGCCCTGGCGTCCTGGTTGGTTCTCCAGCCAGCTCCCCATGTCACCACGCTGTGATCGAGTGGAGGCGCTCGTCCGGCCTGGGAGGGAGGATGCATATTGATTTTCCTGTTTTATATATGGCGAGTCTAATAGAGCGGCTCCCCAGGCCCATCTGCTGAGCAAATACTAGAGCACTGTGGCGTGTAAAGCAGAAAAAAATCAGGTAAGTGGGGGGGATAAAATAAATTTAAGTTGTGGTTTACGCTATGCAGGCGATGCAGTGAGGACAAGCTTGGCTGTGTTTGTGATTTGTTTAAAGCCACATGTGTAGCCTGCGTAATTTAGGCCATGGTTTATGTCCTTTGTTGCTTTGCAAAGCGCTCGGTGATGTGTTCTGTTTAAAGGCTTTATAAATAAGTTCGACCTTGACTTTGACTGCAGCTCTCTGTTCCATGCTGTTATAGTATTCCATTATCGCTCCCCACACATGACGGATTTATGCATGCAAAAGGTTTGACTTGACTCGGATTCACCTGTATATTCTGGTGAAGAAGAATGTCTCTCCGGCATAATGTGTGGTTGACCTTCGTGTCAGCTATGCTTGGTCGGATCATCCAGCTATACAAACTGCAGTGGAATGAGGGGACCAAACAAGTATAACACCTGTTTTGGAGACAGAACAAATATACAGCCCACTTCTGTGAACCCCCTCATTGCTGTGGCCGCTGAAGCACAGGCCAGTGAGCACATTAATCAGTCCAGAGACTACATCCATCTGTCGCATGGGCACAGCTCTCTACATGCAGGACCCGCGAGCTGTTGGCACTGCCTCCGCCTGTGTTGTCTCCCATTACTTCTGCCCATTTTGACTGTGTTACCTATCAGGCGAGCTGGTGAGAGAGAGCGACAAACTTGGAGGGATGTTGGCTTTACTTGCCGTGGGAGGCTTGTTTAGCTTTTTGGGCCAGGGATAAAAGGGGGTATTGATGCATGCTGTGATAAAGCATGAAGCTGAATCAAAACAAACTATATGGAAATGTAATATATGTATATATAGGAGACGGAAGTCCATATTAAATGCCCATATACCAAACATATTTCAATTTGGCACATTTTAATGTACAGACAAATATGTCAAACATATATTGCAAATACATGCATCCTTCCAGTTATATATGTACTTTGAGCAGGTATGGGTGTACGTATATGACCATATAAAGACAATATGTTTTTTTGCGTACATGCACATATACAAGTTAACGTATGTCTTCAGCATATATGGGCTACACATATAGCACTATATCCAGAGGAGGGGGTATATGTTTGGTTCATATGACTATGTGTGCAACATAAATGACAACATATCTCCAGTATAGGGCCATATATGTTCATAGGTTATTTTTCCATATGTTTAGTGTACAACGCTGTTACATTTATCTGATTTGATTGAATTCAAGCTCACAGTTGTGAAAGAATGATATAAATGTATGCAGATAAACATCAAGAAAGGCTTTGTTCAAATTTACAAGGCCACAAAACATGACAAGACAAAACAGGAGAAACACAATCTCTGAGGCCTCGCAATTGCTATTTTCAAAAAACAGCACCAATATCAGGATAGCTTTTAATGCAAAATAATTCATGTTGTTTTGTGTTGTTGATGCAGAAAACTTCCAGTTCTTTTCATTTCTAAGCCAGTGTCATTTTCCCCACAGCCATAGCGGCTACAGATTTGACAAGCACAACTTGAGAGCAACCCGTCTCCGAGCTCCTGAATACATAAATATGGACTCCACCCATAACTCCTTAGTGTAAAATGTTGCAAAAGCCCATGAAATTGAATCACTGCAAACCTCTGCAGCATTTGTCAATATCTCAGCCTCGCCCCTGCTTCCCCCCGGATGAATGTCTTCCTGACAAACTCACGATTTCCTCCCTGCATTGGACATCTAGTGCAAGGCGATACATGCAATTGAGTTGCAAGTCTTGTGTATTGCCCTTTTTACATGAATGTCAGCATGTAACACATACAATATATATACAAACACATAGGAACTTGCAAATAAATTGAGTGAGATTTCTTATCCATGGAAGGACAAGCAGATATAGTAAATAGAAACTGAATATGAAAACGTTTAAAGGTCATGTAGAAAACTGGTTGCTGGGGTGCTCTGGTAGCTCACCGTGTAAAGCATGTAACCGCGGCAACACGGGTTCAATTCCGACCCGCACCCTTTGCATATCCCTCTCTCCCCTGTCTTTCCTGTCTATTTCTACTATTACTGTCAAATAAAGCAGAAATACTGAAGAAAAATCATCTTTAAAAAAAAAACAGGTTGCTGTAGTAGCATGAGCAATAGATAGGGGGAACCTTTGGTGGGTTAAAGTCAAATAAACAGACTGAATACCAATATAAAGAAAAAATAATAATATAATACCTGTATCTGTAACCTGCATGCAAGCAGATTCCTAGCAATGAAATAACCTATTTTTATTCAAGGCCAAAACATATTTATTTTTTAGTAAGAGTAAAAATTTCAGATACACCATGTTTCCTTGTTTGGATTATTTAGTGTGTGATGAAAAAGTCAAGACCCACAATTAATTCCCACAGTTATGCAGGAATTGATGCTTTGGCCATTGCTCTCCATCTGAAATGCCCCTGAAACAACAAAGGCTTTTTTAATACCTCTATCTGCTATTGTTCAAAACCCATAAACACAAATTTTTCATCAGATGCAATGTAATTGTTTCAATACAAATATATAACTTACTGTGCTGGCTGTTCCCTGATGAGCCTCAAACCTGGCAGCTGGGAGAGAGCAGCACTGCTGCTTTCAGACAGAGGATTATCAGGTATGAGACCAGGACGGTGCCTCTGCAGCCAGCTGTGGCCTAAATATGTCCTGTTTGAATCTCAAAGACATGTTGGTCCACTTTGGGAAGGAAAGGATATGATACACGTCCTCCAGAAACTAGTTTGTCACATTGCACATAGGACAGAGACAGCAAACACAATCATATAGAACACAATAAAATTACAGTCATACCATCACATAGCAGGATCATAGAGGAGAAGAGCATGCATCCCAAAACTGCAACAATATCGTAATCAGTAATATCATTATGTGATTAATATGTCTATTTGATTACATTGTGTACATGCCTTGTAAAAAATGCATACCCTCCAGGAAATAGTGCACCCACTTCAGTAAAATGTGAATAAGCATTAAGAGAATGTGCACACCTTATACATTTTATGATTAAAATTTTGCACATATAATGCCAGCAACTTGGTGCACATTTTGTACCCCGTGTGCACTTGTGTACTATATATCACGCAATCGCCACAAGTTAATTCTTCATTACCACTTTTTTTTTTTCCAGGGCAGCCACTCCAGGGTTCCATTAAGCTGAAATCCTGAAGAATATAAATAATTCTGTTTGCTATTTGTAACTCGCTCCACGTGGCATTTTAAGGCCACAGGTAGCTCTTTTAGTGGAGGGCTGTGCTAAAGCTTGGGGCATGTACTGACCTGTCGCTTTCTCCTAGTTGCTTGCAAGTAAGCAGCAATTTACACTGGTAAACAGCTAGTAGAGACAGGATTATGTAAATCCGCCCGCTGTATGCATTGATTGTGCATCTTTGTCTTTAAATTGTGTCTCAAGCCAGTATACTAATAATGAGATGGCTTGGAGTCATGCCCCAAAAACTAGTTAACCTTCCTAGCTTACGCGGCCAGCACACATTAACACACGCAGAGCCGAGCTACATGTTCTGTACATGTGGGAGGGCATTAGCATAAAACCCACTCATCTCTCATAAAGTGTGTCTGTGAAGCTGTGTGTGAGGCTGTTAGCACACCTTAAGAGAGAAGGAGGGAGGTCCTGAGGGGGAGGGTGTGTGTGTGTGTGTGTGCGTGTGTGTGTGTGTGTGTGTATGGGGGGATGGATGTGGGTTGGTTAAACAAACATGGGGTTAACAGCGGGATTGGAAGGGGTTGACAGGTCAGGGGGCGCAGCCATCAACCCCCACCTGTCAGAAATCCTCTGCTTGGATTCCCC
>OMKZ01033493.1:0-16019 GCA_900302535.1 Neoniphon sammara | reverse complement strand
CACTCAGGGGGATTTCTGAGAGCCTCTCTGCGGACGCCCAAATCAATACCCATCCAATCACTCCACTCTGAAATATGTAAAACTCACGCAGGGTGGCCGGTGAAGAGAGAGGATGGATTGGGCTGTGTGTGATTGTAGCCCGAGCTTGTTTTTCTCCCAAGCCTCTGAATGTCAAAAGGTGGAACCAGGTTTTTTTGCTGTTGTTTAATTAGGGAATGCTTATCATAGGCGCATGGCACGCTACTGCGGGGTGACAACACCCCAGTGTTGTAAAATTAATTATATCACTAATGTGGACCCTGTGCATGTGAAATAGCTGAACTCTCCCCAAATAGCTCATTAATCTTCAGACAGCCACTCCTGGGCTAGGTGAAGTGGTCTTGAATTTCAATGCCCACCCTTGCTGGTGTAACCTTTTCCCTCTCTCTCCTTCTCTCGCTCCGCCAGCTGAGGGGGAATGGGAGCATCGGAGAGAGAATAATATTGTCTGCAGGGGTATCTCTAGCACTTCTATTCTCTGAGTCATATAATTATACACACCTACACAGTTTGCCTACACACACACACACACACACACACACACACACACACATATACACACAGGCATTCAGTCTAAAATGGAGCACCTGAGAAGTGCTGATGTACCCGGTGATTATTCAGAAAAAAAAAAAAAAAAAAAGAAAGAAAAAGAAAAAAAATCCTCTAATGCACTGACACTGAAACAAATCAGTCCAAATCAAATTATCCAACTAATAAAGATGTCTTCATTAAAAAGACCAATCTCGTTCCCAGAAGCCATTTCTTGGTCATTTAAAATCAACCAAGCCGAAGTGATAACATCATTAGCGGCCACGAAAAATATGCAGGAGCTCCAGCACACATACATCGAGCTGTCTGTACGTTTAATGGTGGCTTAAAATATAGGTTGTTGTGTATTAGCTGCGGAAATTTTTACCAATGATTAAAGAACAAAAAATGATCTTATTACGAGAGAGAACAAAGTCACCCATAAACCCAAAGTGCTCAGGACTCTTAAATGGACTGTGGTCTGGTGGTGTCCCTCATTAAACGGCCCTGTGGAGTACTAGATGCTTTGTAACATGAGTTCCTACCCTCAGCCAGGCACAGTGTCATGACCAGCAATTGTACAAGGAGCACCGAGGAGATTTAAAGGGATTATGTTGCCTAAAAATATGTTTATTTTAGCAATCAAGGTATTTATTTGCCCATCTAAATGAATACTGACATACTTAAGTGCATTTCGGTACAGTGTTGGTTCTATTTTTTTTCCTTTCCCCATTAATATGGAGTATTAAGGGGGAATAGAGTAGAGTTGATGTGGTTTTACTTAAAAGAAGAGTAGGATCAGAGTAGGGTAGATTCGCAGTAGGACTTTTGAAAGTAATGAAGAATAAATTTATTTATCCTCCAGTGAGTGGAGAGTAGGTGGGTTAAAAATGACAAAAAAAAAAAGGTCCACCTAACATTTTTCAACTTTGTAGGAAAGCCTGAATAAATATTAAGGCTATACTGAAATATAACAAATACATACAATATTAATAAAAACAAAAGTGGATTTCCGAAATTCAAGTATTTTGCATTTGGTAAAGTAATAGATTAGATAGATAGATACTAGATAGATAGATAGATAACGCTTACAAACTCTGGATACATGAGTGTTCAGTTCAGAGGAAAGATGAGAACATAATTATTTATGCCTCTGACACTCCAGAAGATTTGAAGGCTGGCAGAATCGTCTCAGTCCGCCAATTCTTCAGCATGAAAAAACAATACACTACAAAAAGTAGTCTCACCGAAATTTTGTTTTTAAGTATTCATGTATTTATCGCTCTATCTGTTTACTCATTAGCAGCTCATTTCCAGAAGCTCCTTATCACAATCAGTTTACATCCATTAATCTGCACAGATCTGATGTCAGCAGAGCTCACTATCTGTCATTCCAGTCATGAATTCCTTGCCTTGTCGTTCTGTTTGTGTGTCTGTGCGTGTGTGTGTGTGTGTGTGTCTGTGTGTGTGTGCTACATGCAGTACATGATTCGGTGTGTGACTGGATTAGTGGTGTGTGTGAGCGTCTGCTGCTGATTGTGTTTGCATGTGCAGTGTTTTGGGGGAGGCGGGGGTGCATCCCTCATGATTCCCCTCTATCTTTCATCTCGCTGTGCTGGTTTTTGTTATTAACTTCACGTACAGTGAACTCCCTATCAGCGAGCGAGGAAGACCTTTCAGCGAGACGGTGAATCGGTGGAAAACGCTGTTTCCTTCATTAGTGCCTATTAAGGTGGTGTCTTTTTGAGGCAAATTGGAGTGGAACGATGTGAGGAATGTTCAGAGAGAAATGTTGTCTAATTGGTTGTAAGGGTCTACATGGTGGGTCCGCCGGGCCAACTGTGAGATCGTGTCTCCCAACTCTGAGAAAACAAGCTCGAGTGGGAAGCCATAGTGTAGTTTGTGATGTGTTTACTGTTTCAGAAGTGTGGCATCATCCTGATGTCGGGGCAAACAGTTAATGTGAGTCATTATACCCTGTGTCTGTATGTGTGTGTGCGCCTGAAGCTGGCCCCACGGGACATAAAAATGGACAAGTGTTCCTTATTGTTGCAGGAAAATGTCATGCATTTTGTTTTTTAGCGCTATCACCCCACTAACCCCTGCTGCATTTTGTGTCGCCAAGCACAGCGCTGTTACGTGACACACTTCTTGAAGGACACACACTTGCCTTGTCTACTTCTACTTCAGTTAATGATTTCCTAGATCAAACAATCAATAGATTAAGCTTGGACGTATTCAGCGAGTTTTACGTGCACACAGAGAGAGCAATAAGATTGCAATATCCACAGGGAAGCGTATCTATGTTCCCAGGGCCTTATATTCCCTCATTGCATTTTTGTCATACCATTTTCAATCACCATTTCAGATATTTATGGAACGATACTATCAGATTATGCATTTTTGTTAATACATGACATTAAAGACATCATTCTTCTTTTCCTGTTGATTATGCATTGGATTGTGCATGTTGCTAATGTGTAATGTTATGCATGTGGTGAATGTTGTACATGCTAATGCTAATACCAACCTTGTTGATGTTTTGTAATGTTAATAGTAAGTGTTTGAATAAGAGATTATCTTTGGAAGCAGCTTGACCATTAACACCATTTCAGATATTATTTACTGAACATGTGCTATCAGATTATGCATTTTATTAATATTACCATGTTATGGAAATTATAATTCTTTTTTTATGTTTAGGGAACATATGATTAAGAGAATGTGGGGCTGTTTTATTTATATAGATAGATAGATTGATAGATAGATATAGCATAGGGCCTGTGAACATAGGATCTTTGAAACATAGGACCTTAAGAACACAGGGCCTGGAAACTTGGGAATAGAGGACCTTGGAAATAGGAAATAGGACCCCATCTATAACAATAATAAGAGCGATTGACAATAGACAGACTTTTTCCAGGACACTCACATCCAATATAATACTACCATGCCCTCATTCCATGCCCTGTACTTGTTGACTCATCTTTGCTTTGCTTCTTCTTCTTCTTCTGACATACAAGACCCTGGCCTCCATCTTTCAAAGACTTCAATTTTTTTCTCCTTCGGTGAATAATTTCTGGAAGCCTTGAAAAAATCTGCATTGGACTTGGTTTGAGAGGTTTATACAAATGAGATCATGAAATCCGCATGAGATCATACCTGTTTTTCTTTCAGATTACAGACTGTGAAGCCATATTGACTTTGGTGCAACATGGCTTTCTGGCACTGGAATTTCCCTTTAAATCGCCTATCTGGGGTCAGCAGATTATATGAGGGGCTGTTTGGGACAAAATCCAAACTTTGGCTTGCACATACAAGAATATTTCAGTGGTTAATATGAAAGGTTTTACTAGTGTGTGTGTGTGTGCGTGCCCCCTTATTCACCTCTACACACACAGGCCCAGGTTTTCATATCATGTGCCCTCGAAAGAGCTTGACTCAGAGCGACGTGACAAATACAGTACAGTAAGAGCCACCCAGGCCAAATCCATCTGCTTTATTGGTATTCACTGTTTCCTCTCTCCATCTGCTCAGCACATCAGAGCCCGATGTCTTCTGTCTCTGCCGCACTATTTTTACCTGCTCCGAGATACTGTCTCCCTGCATGTGACGTCAACAAAGAGAGAGGAAGAGACAGACAGAGGGAGAGAGTGCTGTTATCATTAATCTACAGTGGAGGTTAGTAAGCTCTTTGCTGTCACTCTCCAGGAAAGCAATTAGTATGTAATAGCAGAGTATTGAAAAGTAAGACACATGCTCTAAGCTGGCATGAGTTGACTCATTGTGAATGTTGGGGGGGGGGGACTAGTGCCATGTTTAACATGGCACTAGTCCCTCATGGGAGTGTTGTTTGTGTAACAGCATGATGTATGGTGGTAAACACCATCTAACACACCCCTTAAATCTTATGTCTCTGGCATGACAACAATAGGATTTAATGACAACGGGTAAATATGT
The DNA here is from genome assembly GCA_900302535.1 of Neoniphon sammara. Classification (NCBI taxonomy): domain Eukaryota; kingdom Metazoa; phylum Chordata; class Actinopteri; order Holocentriformes; family Holocentridae; genus Neoniphon; species Neoniphon sammara. The sequence goes on along the minus strand of OMKZ01033493.1, from coordinate 11,492 downwards.
TACATTCTCTCAATAGCGTGTGTGTGTGTGTGTGTATGTGTATGTGTGTGTTGGCATGCACATAAAGGTGTGGTATTGTGTATATGCCCTCATCGGTGTCTTTTAGTTTGTGTTTTTGTGCATATGTGTGGTTGTGCATACATATAAGTGGGTGTGTAAGTTCACTTCTATATGCATGCCTACATCTTTGTTTTTGATTTGTGTGTGTAAAACCATCTGTGTGTGTGTCTCTCTCTCTCTCTCTCTCTGTGTGTGTGTGTGTGTGTGTGTGTGTGTGTTTTACCTCTGCAGGCACCACAGTGCTCCCTGCCTGTTCGCAGCGTTAATGCTCAACCTTGTCCAAGGTTAATCTGTCACTCTTGCTGTATATTTGCATTCATTCTTATCTGCACCTCACCACTCAACTGACTGTCTATCTGCCCCAACCGCCGCTCAAACTTAATCGTCTTTGTACATTATAGATGAGCCTCCAACAAAGTAGACACACAAGCACAAAGACAACCTCCCTCCCCATCCCTGAAATTCCTCTTTCCTTTAGAACCTCCTAACCCCACCCACAACACACACTCCCAGACTGTCAGTATTTACTTTCTATTTAACATCTTAGCAAGCAATTTAGCTGACTGCTTCTAAAAAGTTGTATATCTATGACTGTGCAGGGACTGGTGTCAACACCACATGTTTACCTCACCAGGCAATGCTAACTTTGTACTTTCTGCAGGGAATGCATCGCAGGGCAACAAGATAACCATGGCCTTTCACTTTTACCTAAGGAAACAACAGGTTAGCTTTTAATTAGTAGCGCAGAATTGTTCCTCCATTTGGAATGCTGTGCAAAACCAACCCAGAGGCAAAAGTGAGAAAATATGTACTGTGTTTTATATATATATATGTAATATATTTTATATATATTTTTTATTTCCCCCCATAATGAGGCTGCGCACATGTGCCTGGCATACGAGTTGCCTTATTAGAGTGTGTGTGTGAATAACTTTGCTGTGCTGTATTTCTTAACTGGTTATGTTATGCAAATGATTGCTGAAGCAATACCAAAGCCGGCAATAAACTTAAGCAAAGTAGCATGAGTTATGCGATTAGCATGTTTTTGATGTATGAAACTCAAGGACTGAGGTATGTAGCAGTTTTCAGGAGTTTTTAGGATCTGTGTATTTAATTGGACAAGCTGCGAGGAGTTGTGACTGAATTGCAGAAAATTACTGTTACTGTTTTGCGTGTTCAGTGGGTATCAATTAAATTTAACTTGTCAATTCAGCTGCTTAAGTAGGGTATGTATAGACTTCACCTTTAGTTACAGTTAAATTATACTGCACCCTCGAACAAATTATGGCCATTTATTTGTTTGTTCTGAGATTTAATTTTTACTTGATTTTTTTTTTATTTTTTATAAAGAGCTTAGGTTTATTTAGTCTGGCACTCAACATTCAAGGTCTACTCAACTCTGTGAGTATATGCAAAATGCTTTCATGCAAACATGCGGTGTAATCCAATTCTGAAGAATTGTTTTCTTAGTCGCTTTACATACAGAATAGGCCTAAGTTTTCTTTTTTGTGAACAGTCAACTTCCTTAGTCCAATTCATTTGGGATATGAATGTAATGTCCCAGGAGCACTACCTTCCTCTATTGCATTTATCTGTGTGCCCAGTCAGTGTGCTCAACTTATAGTCTAAAAGCAATATTTTAATATGGTTGAAGATTTTTACTTTTTAGACCTGTCCTAGGTGTTTCCCTGCCTTCTGCCCAGTGCATGCTGGGAGAATCTCCAGCCGGCTGTGATCCTGAATAGGAATAAGCAGGTATGGAAGGTGGGGGTATAGATTTTTACTTTTTAGCATGTGTGGCTGCAGGAGCAGTTCAGGAGCTCATTCTCCAACATCTCTCCAGATATCTTGAGGATCAGCTGTCACCACAACGTTCAGATTTTTTTTTTCATGCCAGCTGTCACCATCAATATTGGCACTTGGAAACAGGCAAATTTAATTTAAGTTAGAGCCAGAACACATAGTGTATAAATATTAAGCCTAATTTTTCTTGTTTGTGCATGTCGTCAAAGTATAACTTTTAAGACTAGGTTGTTAAAATGTAGTGCTGCCTTCAAATCCCCAGAGCCAATTGTTATGGTGGACCATCCATAAACTTGTAAAAAATAAAATAAAAAAAAGGTACTGGTACATGAACAAAAAAATGCAAATGTTCTGCCACAGTGGAATATCACTTGAAGTTAATGATATTTGGAACTGTCACTCATCTGAAAACTTAAAACAGACTTGTACTTTTTTTTCCCTCTCGTCTAAAGGTTTCAGCTAATACTGAAACCCGCTGAGACTTGAAGCCACCGTCCATGAGTCAAGAGTTCACCTTTGTACTGTACATGTATGAAAGTGGAGCCTGCCAGTGGACTGTTGTACAACTGAGTGAGCGGTGTTGACATGTCTGTGGGGACATAAAGGCCAGGAGTTGAGTCCCTCAAGTGGACATTGACTGATTGACTGACTGACAGGCTTTATGCATGTGTTTGTGAGTGTGTGAGTGTGTGTGTCCATGCAACTGGGCACACCGGCATTGACTGTTGGGTCTCATCTCTCCCTTTTCTCCTAACCCTACCCCTCTCTCTTTCTCTCGTTCCCTGTGCTGGTGACATCTTGACAGATTAAATCACTGTGTGCTCTAGTTCTTGGTTGGCCACACTGGTGAACCGCGGGGACGCTTGTGTGAATCAATACAAGAATATACTGTCTCTGGAACAGACACCAGCCGCCCACCTTCACACGACAGACATAGGCACACATGCTTGCACATACACGTCCCCACCCTCTCCCTGCACATTGAAACGCCACATACAAGCCGATACAGCCAATAAATTCAAGTTCAAGTTAGTTTATTTATATAGCTGTTTATCACAAACATGTCTTAAAGGACTTGACAAAAAAAATGAACCTATCTAATATTAATTAGTCAACAATAAGGCCAAAAAATATGACAGACGGGACAAAACAAAACATTACATAAAAAATAAAAAAATAAAAACACCCATGACACACAATTCACCATATTCATACAGCAGTCATTACACTTGTGTTTCATTTTTAATGAATATGAAGAAAACATTTGTGTTTCATTTTTAATGAATATGAAGAAAACAAAGGTTAAATTAAAACAACAACTTAGTTTTGGAGGAGATATTTGATATAACAAAATATTGTAAATGTTTAAGACTAATTATATTTTTTTTTCTAACGACATCATGGGAGTTGGGGTGCGCGCATGATTCATACGTCATCTGCAGCGATAACTAGGCGCGTAGTTATCAGACTACAATGACGCAGAAACGCATTTCGGACTTTTTCCGTCGAGAAAATTCGAAAATACTAAAGGCATCAGACGACGAAGGTGCTGCTAGTACTGGCCAAACGGGCGGCAACAAACAAGCTTCAGTTTCCAGCAACAGTTGGCCCAGGGTTAGCACTACTTGCTCCACGGCAGAAAAACAGCTAGCTACCACAGAGGAGCGCGAGCCGGAGCACCTGCCCAGCGTTCCACCTGTGGCTCTAGCTTCCACGGTCATCTCACGTCGTTGGGGGATTTGATGACCCATGTCAACTCGGCATACATTTTATTGGGAGAAAGGTAGGGACAGAGACCGCCAGCGCATGCCTGCACTAAGGGATGATGGATTTGTTCAAGAGTTATACACCAAGGTGACCGCCCGTTCAGCCAAAAACTTCAAATCTTCAAATGCCACTTCTTCCGCGGACCAGCAAAACGCCTGCCCGCTTAAGGGATACGAGACAGACCGAGGCCATCTTGATTAATGTAAGAGAGCACCTGTGGCAGCGTGAGTTCTATCAGGATCTGGTCTTGGTGACATACGAGCTAGATCGCCGCTTTGACCAAGAAAGAACGAAAGTCGCTGCCCTGAGAGAGAAGTTGTTATCGATACAACTGATGGACACTTTATGGTTCCCAGCAGATTGACAAATCGCTTCACCAAATGCAGCTTACACTGCTGGGTGACCTCTCCTAAAAAAGGGCCTCAAGTGAGCTCAGGGTGTCGCTTGACTGTTTAGAGCACTGCATCCTCACCCAAGGGAGCTACGCACATAAGTTGACAAGTTACGAGAACTTTGCCTGTCTGAGAGCTCCGTCTCTGCCCTTCGCCGCCTCAAGACCTGGCTATGGAGCTCTGCGACCCAGAAACGACGGACACACCTACTCACACTGACATTCTTGACCGGGTGGAGATTCGGCCACTCATGTCCAGATTCATAAGCGGTACACCCAATCGAAAGGCCACGTTGGAGTCTTCAAATAGCAGGTAAGACATTTATTTATCATTTGGTTTGCTGTTGGGTGCGCTGCTCACCCCGACTGTGCTCTTGGGAGACTGCTGTTGCATGTTTACGACTAGCCTATTGCCCCTTTTTGAAGTTAGACCTCTGTGGTTGTGATGTGGGATTGTTGAGAAATGTATTGGATGGCCAGGAAAACTGGCTACCCGGTGGTATTTATCTTTGTGGAAAGAGGTCGTGCCCGTCCCAAGGACTTGCGGTTGTGTGTGTGTCGTGTTGAATGAAGCTATTCATTCATTAAGTTTCTGCTGTTTTAAATGTGGTATCGGTGGGATTAGTAGCTGTTATTCATTTGGGAAGAAAAGCCAAGTAAGTAAATTAAAAATTTGTAAATGAGCATATTGTTGGGTGCCGACCTTTGCTCTTCTTTTATTCGTTACATATTCAGTGAAACCTTGTAAGTGCGCCTGTTGTTGGGGTGCCAACTTCATCTCTAATGTTCAGCCGACATGTTATAAATAATACTGCCTTATGGGCTAGAATTATTTCTCAAACTTCTCTTGTTTCTTTCATCTGGGTGATTTTGCTGGTTGAATGGACCATAGCAACATGCTTTAGTTGTAGTTTGCTCTGATCAGACTGTAGGCCTAATGTGATCTAAGTATCTCTCTCTCATTCTTTCTCTCTCTATCTAGCTATCTCCCCCTCATTTCTTTTCCACATGCATTTGTTTTTTCTGTTTCATGTAACATTCTCCATTGAGCATATGAATAGCCAGTTAGAATTTGGTGTGCGCCATTTATGGGCACGTGAGTGTAAATCGTATGAAGGAAAAAGCACATTAGACCAATACCAGTAACAAATGGGCTGGACAGCACACACCTTCCCACGCACCTGCTCTTACATCACGTTCAGGGTGGAAAGCTCAAATCTGTAAAACAACATATTTAGTCATCCATTAGGTACTGTTAGCTACTAACATTTGCATCCACATTCCAGTTGCTGTATGACAGTCTTTTTAAAAATACAGTAGGAAAGACTTTATGTAAATACGACACTAACTTTTAGCTAGCCTAACTAAAATGGGGTTACATCCAGTGAATTTTCCTTCCAGGCTTTAGTGAAGTTAAACAACAATAAATGTGAGAAATGTTTGTTGATATTTCATATTTAAGTTGCACATTTCCCATTATGTCATATATAATGCTAGGCTCATATGGTAGCAAGGATGTGGTGGAAGGCTAACCTTAGCTGTTGTAAGTTAACCCCAACCCTTCAGATGGCCAACACCTGTGCAAAGGAGGCTTTTCAGTTTGCTAATGCAAAACTGGTATGGTTTGTTTTCCACTTCTTCCAGCCTACTGGTTGGAAGGAAATTACAGTGCTTTTCTCAGGTTTACTGCAAGGTTCCCCTTGATTATCATAAGTTGACTATGGGGCAGCTTGGGATAATGATATTAAATAAGTGCATAAACACATTTTCCTTGGGACACCATTCTTTTTAGAGGTCTTTGGGCAACTGACAACTATGATATTTATAGTTATTTTGGTTACTTATAATCATGATGATAATGACTCATTAAAGTCTAGGAGAAGTTAATGGAATTAAAGAGGTCTCATGTTAGATTTTCCTTTTCTCTGGGAAGCTACAAACTGTAAAATTAAGCCAATAAACAACACTTTGGCTATGTGCTGGTCTGGCAGTTGAATTCTCTTTGCGTGGCTATCGAACCAATCCTACACGAGATAAAACACTTTCATCCCTTTGCAGCTGCAATTTGGATCTACTCCATGTGGATATTCAACCTCCTCGCACAACAATTTGTATTCCATTTGATTTTGTCTGGCACATGGTTTCTTTTCATTTTTGCCCATTACAGTGCCTCATGCAACTACATCCCACCCATTGGAAGTTCAAGACATTGCCCCCCACCCCCTTCCCCTTCCCACCTTCCTACCTGCTTACATTTTCAGCTCCTCAGTGATAGAGGACAGAGATACGAGCGAGAGATTTGTAAATATATTTCAGCTACAAAGGAAAAAAATCCATGTTCTCAACCCAGAAAACAATGACAAAGCCATATTATTATTACAGTATTTTGCATTGTTATATATTACAGTACCTCTTCACCAGACATCTGTTGAATTAGTACTTTTAAAAAGCTAGCTTACTTTTCCTTTGTATGTGACATTATTAGCGAGATACAAAATTGTGACATTATTGTTTGTTGCAAATACACACCCATTTGGGGGTGGAGGGGGGGGCTGGGATGTGCTTGTGGAGAGATTTGTGTAGGTAAAAATAATTTCTGTGTCATTGCAATTCCTACTTGTTGCCAATGGAGGCTGATACAGACTCTCTCTCTTTCACTCACACACACGCACACACAAATGCACACAGCTCACACCAGGTTTTACGTTTATTTTCATGCAGATGAGTATGGATATATGCTTCAAGAGACTTTGTTTATCTCTCTCATCTATCTCCATCTTGATATGTGTTGCATTCATTTATGATCATGCCAATAAATCACATCAGATATGGAGTGTGTGAATGCCTAATGTATATGGCATATGATATATGGCATGCATATAAATAGACAAAAAGTCAAACCAGTGGCAGACAAACCTCTTCTGATGCCTTCTCTGAGCAATCAGTCTAGATGCACATGCGCACGCACACACACATGCACGCACGCACACGCACAAGCACACACGCACACACAGATGCTTACAAGTGTTTCACCTTGGAATAATTTGAGAAACAGTAACACCACTGTGATTTAAAGTGACGCACATCCCAGCAGGTTTCAAATAAATCATTTCCATGCCCTTTATCAGTGTTGAAAATAACCCATATGCATTTCTGTATACAGTAAGTGACTCCCTATGGAGTGTTGATGACAGTCAAATTCCCAGCTTTTCTCTGGTATGTCACCTACATGCAGCACAATAAAGGATGGATTTGTTTGAATATGTAGCCAAGGCTTGACCTGTAAATGTCTCCCTGTTACCCTACATTTCTTGCAGCTAATATCGTTTGACAGATCCAGTTCAGGACGTTATGCTAAATAGCACTGAAGTAACCAGTGTTCCTTTGAATTAATACACATTTTGCATATTATATAATAATTTCTCCACGGTTCCACTTCCCTATGAGTGAAATGCCTGCCGGTCTTCATATGGTTATCTGTGATCTTGGTATTTTCTGGTCTTGTATGATATAAATGGTTGTAATCAAAAAATAAACTTTGCCAGCACAATGTACCAAGGCATCTGTCTACTTAATGGAGAAATGTTGGACAAAGGATGACCCTGACTATTGTCTCTTTATTGATTCTGCTAGGGTGCCTGAATGTGATTAAGGGGAATTAAACTCAAGGCTGCTGACGCAAATCATGGCCGGAGGTAATATAATGTCCAGATGAAGTGGAGAGATCCATCCCAATGGGGAGGTGGCCCTCTCTGACCCTGTGTGGGCTCAGGCAATTAGCATTGGCAAAGTGCAACTCAATAACAAAATCTCCAAAATGGAGGAAGTGCTTGCATGGCTAATCCCCTCTGCCGCTGAGAGGCCCCAAGCCCCTTTTTAGACGGCCATTGAGAATGCAGGTCATGGACACAGGGAAAACCAAGCCAAGCTGCCATCAGTCTAGATATTGGAGATGGCTGGATAGCCTCCAAGTGGAGAATTATGTTAATGTTTGTTCTGATAATAAAATGCGGGTGAATACATTAATATGGCAGTAGACAAGACGTGGTTTTTCACCATATGTTGTTTGGAAGGGCAAAGCAGAGAGGCCATTCGCTGTTTGAATCTAGTCTGTGTGCTTTGGTCTTGCACACCTGTTTTGCTTTAAAAGATGGGCCATGTTTGAGTACCTACTGAAAGTTTTTCCCATGTGTCCTTGGCCTGTGTTTTTGCTTTGCATGAATGACTGTATGTATTTTGAGAGAGTCTATGCAGAAGTTCCCAATGTGCATCTTTCAACTGCACAGTGATAGATACACAGATACATAGATACATAGATTTATAGGTAAATAGGTTTTCATTCCAGTGTATATACATGCATGACATGCGCATGCAATTACCCCCTCCCTTCTTGAATTTGTTTAGTGTGTCCACCTCATTAGCCCATCCTTAGCTCTAAATGTGTGCGTTGGATGTGGAAAATGCCAGGACCATGTGTTTAGGCATGTAATAATAAATGTTTCATGCAGGTTGGACCCAAATGATCCATCAGTCCTGATTAGATTGTAATTACGAGGGCAGATATATATTTAAATGAGTCTATTATCAGTCAGATCAGGAGCAGACCAAGCCTGTTGGACTATTTACAAGAACCTGAATTGTTTATGCTGCAAAAAGAGAATGCTGGAGTGATTCCTGCAATTAAATAGGCACATATCTTAATGTATCATTTTAGTCAATTACCTAAGTGGTCTCCTAACGCACATCTTCCCTGCTGCTGCCTGTGTTGGGATTGTGTCTGAATATGGCGGAGGAGGGATAGTTTTCTGCAGGTCTTGCAGAGTTCATAGTGTCAGGTAGATAAATACATGGGCTGACCAGATCCCCCCCTGCCCCCCCAATCCCCCTCTGTCTCAGCCCTGGCCAGCGTTGGTTTCCATTTCTCCAGGTCACTGCTGAATGACTGCAGATTACATCGGCTACTCTCTGATGTCTACGGGGACGAGGCCATCAGGCTGAAATGACACGGGGGTTTGACAGGCAGACCCCTCTCCGACACCCACCGACACGACTCCCATTCACGGCAGCTGGCCCCATGACACTAATCTGATTCTAGTCTGTAAAGGGCCTGTAATGCGCCCACCACTCCACTAAAAAAGGAAATGACCAACAGGCCAGGCCATTCTTGCAGGACTTGCAGGTATTGCAGAGGAACCTGATGAATATTTTTCTTCTCTGCTCCTGGGGCTTGAGTCTGGCCACCAAGATGATGCATGATTGGCGTTTTTTTCCTCACTAAATGCACACACACTTGATTAAAAATGTCTTCATTATTTGCTAATTCATTTGCTATCAGGAAAGGCCTCCGTGAATTGGGTAGGGCTCCTGCTGCGTGGAGTGATATTTTTTGCTTCAAGTTTTAAAATTAATCATATTTTTTTAAACGTATGGTGTCATTTTGAAATTGTTTTGTATTTCTGAAAATGGACAGTAGATCAGAGATTTTCACTGGGCAGCAGTCTGGTCTACTACGCCTGGCAAGCCCTTGCGCCAGATTTCTCTTATTCAAAAGGAAGACCTCTGCCTGCATCGGCAGAGACGCTCGCTGTTCCCCGTTGGCATTGTCCTCATCATTGCCATGACTTTGTTTTGGCTGACATGTTTTGACTGGCTAATAGCGTAAACCATCAGGGAACGTTGGCCATCCTTTCAAAAGAACTCGCCCTCCGTCCAATGTAGCTGCGGGGCATGCAAGGTGAAGATGAATCGGGTCGGCTTGCTTGTTTTGAGAGGAGAGACAGACCCCTAATTGGATATCATCTCACTCTCTTTCCCTAATTAGCACTGCATTGCTTTATGAACTGATATTAAGATGCGGGAGAAATAGTAATTAGCTAAAGGTTATTACCAGCCAGGGGCACATGGACACGGAGCATGCTGGGCTAGTGCAGTGCTTGCACACGGGCTTGTTTATTTTGGTGTATTGGAACACACATAGTTAAAGTGGTAAGGTAAATTTTTTTAGTGCTGTTTTCTCGAACATGGATTGTTTCATAGAAAAATTCCTAAAAATGAGTACTTGAGCTTAGTGTGACATAGTGATGACTACGGTTAGACTGATTTATGGAAAATTGGATATCGACATGTCCATGTCTTCCTTTTCTGATATGAAAGAGGTTATTCTCAAGCTCTTGTTTTTAAATTTAAAAAAAATATCTTTTGGTAGCATCTCTCATCTTTTTATCTTGCACTTGCAATTTTCTCTTCGTTCATTTTGTTTATTCAGACTTTTCATTTAAAAGAGATTTACTCTAGTAATAGTTTTCTTGTTTATTTTGTTTTCATAGAAATTTTCAAATTTAAAGATATCAGCACACAATATCAGCTATCTGCAGCTTTGGTTAAAAAAGAAAAAAACAGATCAGAATCAGTATCGTCTTAAAAAAAACCCCACATCGGTCGAACACTTGTGATAACCTAAGCTGCTTCTTTAAACCAAGCATACTTCAAATCTTGTGCAGCGTGATTGCCTGACTCTCATCAGCACATGCACAGCACTCTGAATCTGTTAGATAGGTGCAGTGCACTGTAGATGGGTGCAGCGCTGTCCCTGATGAATTTGTTAAAGACTTGGACATGACTTTTTATCCGTAGCAGAGCCATCTATCACACTGTCAGGCCACAGGAATTGTGGCTTTGATGCTAGGTAGCAGCTTGCCCTGAGAGGAAAGACTCTGCAATGATTACCGCTGACACTGATTATCACTTTCATTCACTCACCGAGCAAACACAGCACTCCCCTGCTGGACTACACAAACCCTGAGGTCATAACATTGTGGTCTACTGACCACACATATCATAAGGTAGAACACGGAAGACAGCAGAGCCTTTTCAGAGCTTCATTACTGTGCAACAGTCTGTTATGGTTAGGGAGCCAGGCACAGTCTCAGTGTTGAAATCCAGGCTACACTAAACATCTGTTTGGTGCAAACTGCAGACTTACACAAAATTATTTTTATATTGTGTATATTTGTGTATGTGTCTGTGTGTCTGTGTTGATTTGATCTTAATTTTCAAAGTCAAATAAACATGCTTACATCGCATTCTTTGTACATGTACCTACAGGACTTGCTGTCAATCAGTGACTCCATCTGTCTATATGTCTATCTATCTTTCTATCTATGTCCCTTTTTCCAATACAGTGGGCTGTAATGCTCTGCTCATTGCATGCAGTTTTCTAATCATCCAAAAGAGGACAGTGTGGAACATGTTGTCATCTCCCGGGAGTGAGAGTGAAACTTGGAGACTGAGAGAGTGACGGCAGCGTCCTGGGCAGTAACATGGACAAACTGAGCTGCTGTGAAAGCTATATTTTGCTTTGGTGTCACATGACTGGACATGAATACACAAGACGTCTGCCCTTTGCTCCTCCCTTTTTCAATTCATCTAAAAACAAAGCCAGTTTTTATGTCTTTGGGTTTCTGTTTCCCTT
>OMKZ01033491.1:0-20825 GCA_900302535.1 Neoniphon sammara | reverse complement strand
CCCCCCCCCCCCCACCCACCCACCCCCCCCCCCACACACACACACACACACACACACACACACACACACACACACACACACACACACACACCGCCAACACCACCACCCGTTCTCACTTTCTAGTAGAGATACAGTATATTTGTGCTGTCATTGTTTGTAATGCAGAAAATTGTGTTTCTCCAGTTCTCAAATGCACTGTTTATGATCTGGCAAAGTTATATTGTCCTTTTTCACTTGAGGATTTCTGGATAATAATGGTTGTCTGCTGCTGTCAATCTCTTTATCAGAAATGAGATACTCATAGATGGAGCTTAGATTACACTCCAGGGTTAATTTAGTACAAAAAATATGACTCAAATATTCCTGTTTTTCTCAAGTAAATGACAACGTAACGAAACCAAAACACCAGTCACTGAATAAAGCTTGTTTTCTTGTGTCTCAATCCAATTGTATTCAAACACATTCATGCACTGTAAAATTTTACCTAGCATAAATTGTGACTCTGTCACTGGCCAGATTTGCTTTCCCGGCAATTGTCTTTTGCACACTACAATTTCACTACATTTCCTCAAATTCCAATACTAGGTATAGACTTGCCTTGGAAAATGGGCAGCATATGGGAAGCTCATATAGAATTATCCTCAGTTTAAGTGATGCCAAGCTGAGTAGACTAATACAGATATTTAGTCGACTTAACAGTAACTAGACATAATCAAATTAAGTGACTGAAATGTGATTAGAACTATTAGTCACAGCGTGACAAAGGACTAGACTCCAAAATGTGTTTTAAAAATAAAACTCTGTAGCCCAAATCCTGCCTGATTCATTACTATGATATTCAAAGTAACAGCTCACTCTTTTCTCAGTTGATGTTAGATCCAGAAGAAAGAATAAGCATTAAGTTGTTTTTTGACTCCATACGGTGTCACTGGGTTATTGGGGGTTCAGGTTGAAGTGTGGTGCTTCTGTTTTAGAGGGATTCTTGCTTATCAAAGGGATACCCTCGAAACATTACAATAAACCTTCCATAAATAACCGCTTAACTGCATCCAGGCACAAACATCACCCACACACTTTCCCGTGGGTGCAGCTATTCTGAGAAGCCTTTTCCTTCCCCCCTCTGATCACTCACAAGAGCGTTGCGTTTAATATCAGATTTATCTGCCAGCGATGCCATTTCTCCATCAGGAGGCCGTGGGGCGCAGCTCATTTCTCTGAGGGTCTGGAGAAATGGCCAATGCTAAGAGCTTTTACACCCAGATGGAGACAGAGCTCCGTGTTCCAGAGAAGGTACGGTAAATGCCTTGGGATAAAAATACACACAGGCCCTTTGATCCCTCAATGTTTCATTCACCTCTGCACACTTTTTTCTTCGTGTTTCGCCCGTGGAGACTTGATTGAGTAGTTCTCAGACTGGCCTTGACAGGTTAAGTAGGGCACAAGACGCGGCTCTCTGCAGGTCCCAGCCCAGTGCTAACTCACATTACCGGATACATCCGTTTGAAGACTTTTCCTTAAAGGCCGATAAGTCATGTTGTCATGTACAATTTGCCCGGGCAGTGTCTCATTTACGTACATGCAGGGTCATGGAGGACTTTGGGCTCGGCAGCGGAGTTTCAAGCGGAACTGCAGTTGTTGTTCTCCGTCCAGATAAACCTGAACATTTTCACCTATATTGAATCACAGTTTGTGATTCGTGATAATTTTACATGTTTATTAAATCCCACGCAGGGCCTTAGTGTTTGCTCTGGGATATCTAATTATTTTATGTGGAGTAGCCCTTGTTGTGTTTGGACATATATTGGATTAGAGAAAATTTAATGTGCCATATTTTGTAGACCCCGATGAGAAGTGTTTATATAATGCTTATATTTATGTAATTTTAACATTGTCTTCATAGAGATCCCGTATCCAGAAGCAAATATTTTTATTAGCTCCATTCATTCCTGTCAAATAAATACCCAGGAACTGGTTTCACTGTAGGAGTATCTCACTTCAGATAATCAGATCTCTCTGAATTAAGCTAGCAAAGAGTAAGCAACAGAACAAAAATATCTATATTCTGTTGTAATTCTATGCTCTGGTACATAATTAAATGTATTTAATCCACAGATCTCATATATTTTGATCATAGATTATCAGCACCTGCAGACTAATGTTGAAATAATCATGCATTCATTATAGGTGATTGAATTTATTGCAGATGCGGTGAAAACTGGGGAGGGAACAAGTGAATATATTACTCAGGATTTAAAACTTTGTCACAGAACTTGACAAAAGGTCATTGGCAAAGTCCCTACCATGGCAAAGTGTGGTAATAATGACTTGGTCAGGGTCACCGGCAACAAGCAAGAAGTCACTGATAGATGGAGCAATTAGACAGGCATTAATGCAGGGACACTGAGCCCAGTGCCCCACTTGGGCCGAGGGGAGAGGTGGCGCTCCGTCCCATCAACCTGGGAACACAGTCGGGCGTGTGGGTTTAGGTTTGACTGTCTGGGCTGCGGGGGATAAAGAGCAGACAGGTGTTAGAGGTGTGTGTGTGTATGTGGAGGGGGAGGTTATGTAGTTGTACCTGTGGGACAAGACTTTATTTCAGGTGACAGTGAATGCCAGACTGGCACAAAAAAGGTGCCTAATTAAGCTGCACAGTGGCTGTGGTTTAGTGTTCATGCCATTATATTTTCCCCTTTCCCTTCATCTCTTGCTTAAGTGAGGGAGCAGACCTGTGATCATTAAGAGAATGTTATGGAAGAGTCCCACAGAGAATGCTCTGTTATGTTCAGATGAGCATTAATCACGTATTGATTGAGTTTGTCTGAAGACGGGCGGCATGTGAGGTGAATACCAGAGCTTCTGGGCCAAACTCCTTCTTCCTGGCCAGAGAAGAACCTGTTTATTGCTCTCCATGATAAATGAACCAACAACACGCTGCAAAAAATCGCTATCTTGGTCTCATATTCAGTCTTAAAATCCTGTTTTTCTTACAAGTGAAGAAATCTGCCAGTGGGATGAGATAGTCCCTCTTGTTTTCAATGCTAATGAACTTATTTCCAGAATTTTCTTGAATCAAGTGCCGTTTTCTTGATCCTTGTGGGCTGATCTGCCTTATTCTGCCTTCTTTCAATATATTTATATGTTCCTAGAAAAAGTCCTGAAACAACTGAAACTGCATTGGAAATGAGTGGAATTATGTCAGTCTACTGGCAGATTTTTTCTCCTCTTTTTTTCCAAGATTTTGCGACTGAATACGACGCTGAATTATATTAATGTTAAGATGGAGATTATTGCAGTGTATCAGAAAAGACATACCTTTAGATGGGCGATTTTAAGTGGCACTTCTCCATCTGAGGCTCCTACTTTATCCAGCAAACCAAAGGGCTGAATGAGTGATAGTAGAAACATCTCATGCTTGTCTGTCTCCCTCTAGCTTTCAGGGAGATGGATGTGCAGCTAATTAGCATGTGCGTAGGTTGAGCATCATAGCCACTGTTTTATTCTCACTGATTTCTCCTTTACTGCCTCTTAAGCTCACTCAAAAATGCATGTACAAATGAAATTTTAATTGCACTTGCCGGCTCAATAAAGAAGCACGATGGTCCCGGGCTGATGTGTTTTACATTTTAAGTATGTGCTTGCTTCTCTTGAGAAAATTGACTACATTTGCCAAGATTAGAAATATACAACAGAACATTTCTACCGCTGTGCATAAAATGTTTGCTCTCCTTGTTATATGTTTTCTGATGTGATTTAGACAATCAATCAACTGATAAAGCTGAGCCTAGAAGAGGCTTCCTTTGTTACGCATACTCACAGGACTTGTGTGTACTGTATTTGTGTGTGTGTGTTTGTATGCATGCATGTGTGAGTCTGGTTCTGCTTTACCTGGCACCCCACCCTCACTAGCACCCCTTGAGTTAGCGCTGGCTGTATGAATCACCACATCAAAGGGAACATAATAAGCTCTCCAAAAATGATGGCATGCAATTAATCCTCCTCGAGAAGTCAGATCAGCAAACAGGAGCTGAATACTAAACGAAGACGGTCCTCGCCAAGTGTCTGAACCTGTTACCTGTTTTCAAAATCAGACAAGGCGTACAAGGTCTCATTGATGTAAGGTAACATCCAAGGTCAAGCTGGCTTTAGTGTCTGTGTGTTTTTGTTTGCGTTAAGAACATTGGACAAATAGTGTGTTGAACTTTGGCACTGGACGGGAAAAAATTGCAGTCTTTATATCACTTTCTCTTAATAATTATTGTGAGAGCGGTACTTGACTTGGAGATAGGCACCCATACTCATCCACTTTCACAGTAAATTAAACTCCCCATTAAGTGCCTGATATCTAGCCAGGAGTTATCCCTTCCATTCTCTGTGGTCCAGCTGTTTCGAGAGCAAATTAACTTGATTACTCTATATCAAACATTATTTGGGATAATGAAGAGTTTTGGTACTGTGCAACTTCACTACCTGTTTATTCATGCAAGCCTAGCTCTGGGAAAACTCCCACCTGATTGATGTAATTAGTTCTGCAAACTATTTAGCACAAACCAAGTCGGTCTGACTGCCATCAGCATTGATTGTTTAACACTGTCAACAATTTCTTTGTATATTACCCAATACAGTTTTTTAATGTCATAATATTGTCGGTATAAAGATGACAGCCCTCTGGTTTGATGCCATTCCCTGTCCTGCCAGTTGTGAATTACTGTTGCCAGTTCAGAAACCACCGGAAATATTGGGTGTGTTGCACTGTGGGATAGATGAGGAGAAGTTTAATGAAGCCACACAAAACTACAGTGCCGTCATTTTGAAACGCAGCCCCGGCCCGCTCCTGTTTTTGAACACACCGTGAGTCATGTCCCTGGTTCCACTTTGTAGTCCCTGCAGTGAGTGCTGCTGAGCTCGGCGGCAGCATTTTCTCTGATGAACAGTTCCACTAAACACCTGATTTTCTGATTTAAAAGTAAGTGATGAATAAAGTCTCTGATTACCTACAGCCTGGGAGTGTGTGTGGATCCCCCAGGAGCAGGAGCTGGAGGAAGTTGGGGTGGAAAAGGACGGGGCTGCAGTGCTCAGCTTGTTGTTACCAGGACCCTGATCAGAATAAATGGATGGATGGATAGATGGAACGATGGATGGAAACAATGCATGTAAAAAAAAAAAAACATTAGAGCATGATTGATAACTAACTAATTTTGTCACTTAGTGCTCATTTTCTCAAACTGAATATTATTTGAGCACATTTTTCCCTTTTTTCAACTTTACAGTGCTGTTGGACAGTGTGAAACAACTCCCTGATTGACAGCACTGATTGACAGCACTGATGCATCAGAAACAGGCAGACTTTTTGAAAGATTGATTTCTGTCCATTGGGATGTGTTGGTACATGAACGGGTGTAGGTGAAGTACAAAGATTACAGGAAGGCGTTGTTCATAGCACTGCTATGTCACTGTAAATAGAAGAAACAGACAATATAGCATAAACTCAACTGGCTAAACAGATGGTGACAAATCCATCTGTGCAGAAAAAGTTTGACTGGACTGAACCTTCAGTCGGTGATACACTGCCCTTGTATTTGTAAAAATTTCCATGGAAATGAGCTATTTTTTATTTGTTTGTTTTTTTCACAGCAACCATTTTACATGAAATAGTAGGTAAACAGGTGTTACGAATCACATTAATTAAGGCTCTGTACCTAAATAGAACAGAACCTTCATTAATGTCATAAGTCTGGCATCACACAATGCAACTTCCATGCAATTAGTTGCAGATTGCAAATGAAACTTTTACTGTTGTCATGGCAACAAACCCATACGGAACATTCCAAATAACGACACAAACCGAATTTATAATTTTCACCGGATGCTTCACCTGGAAATCCAAGTTGCATGGAACTGAAGTTGCATTTCGGTTGCACCATGTAAACCTAGCCTAACACCTGTGCTTTCCTACCATTTCATGTCAAAATGGCTGCTGTGAAAAAGGTCTATTATCCAAGTTTTAAATTTCAAATGGCTAATCGAGTTTCCCGATGCTTACAACACTAGTCTAGTTTCATCCTACTCACCCAGTGGACTAGTGCACAAAATCCTTAAGTTCTACCTGTTGGTTGTGAAGATAATTTAGCTGCAGACCCACTGTGCTCTGAACAGAATCCAGAGAGGCGGGGCTATCTGATGATGATGCAATTATTGGAACAAGTTGAAATTTCAGGCTGTGGCCACACTGATCTGTCACTCACTCCATAATATGGATAGAAATTCAATGGAGTGTCCTTTGACGTGATGCAATAAGCCACAGCGATACAGTACAGTTAAATTATGAAAAAGCAACATCGGACACTTTCTCACACCACTCCCACTTATTAACAATTACTCACTGCATCAGATTCCCGTGGCAACAAAGCACTTCACTAGGTGTGGAAATGTTTACATGGCATTCACCTTTGGTAAGTCCCAGTTGAATTTCCTTATAATACATTTAACAAACTAGTTCTCATATGTTTTCAGGTTCTACATAACTGTAATTCAGAGGGATATCAGAGTTTATATTTGGTGATACACATTCTTACTTGGCTCCATCTGATAAGCACTTTACACCTACTGTTAGGCCAAGATGGGGCACTATGACAACGACAATTTTCATTTTTAAAGTTCACTGTTTTGAAGACGGAGGAAAGGAAAGGCTGATCTTTCACTTACTTTTTTACATCCTTTTGCCCGCCCTTGTCTTACTCACACTCGGTCTTGTTCTTGCAGTCAGTTTCCGCACAAGTCACTCCTCTCCAAAATAGAGTCCCAGAGCTCCAGAGAGCGGCTGCTGAAGTGATGGCATGTCATCACTGTCCCATATCAGTGACTCACTGAGGCCAGTGTGCCCCAGCCTGTCACTGGCCTGTCGCTCTCCCTTGCTGGGCTGGTTGGCAGCATGATGTCTCACCACCCTGCTGTCATTAACACCCGCTTCACAGTGCTTGCTTTATCCAATGAACTGTTGTACAAGACACATCTCAAACGTATCTCTCTTTCCTTTTACACTCGTCTGCTGTATTTAAAACCCCATTTCTTCAGAATCCCATCAACACTTTATCATGTGACAGCAGTCCACAGTTGATGTAAAAACATATTATTTTCTAAGTAGTGCTATAAGGTAGCGCCTTCATGCTCCCCCTCACTGGCAGGCTGGAGTGATTTAGACCAGTGGTTATTTTGGTTTATGGCCCCAGTCTTCGTCTGTGCCAGAGGGTAGAGTAATTACAGATGCCTGAGAAATGGATTTCCTTAAACTGTCTGAAACACTATATCATTAAACAGAGGCCTAGTTAGAGTGAGATTTGCGAGCTGTCTGGAACAAGGGGGATGAAGAGAGTGGGTGACATATACTCAGAAATGTGACTTAATCCAAACAAAGAGAAGCTTTATGTGGCCTGGCAGGTGCCGTGGGGCATCCAACCCGCCATAATGAAAATAAATAAATAAATAAAATGAAATTGTGATTTATGTGCTAATAGAAGCTGGAAGTGAGGGTGTGGGTGGTTGAATTTTTTTGATGCTGATCTATAGTGATGGAGCTTTACAAAACACAGGACTGACCAGTAATGTACAGCGCTTGCCTTGGGGCTTGGTTTAAGTAATATAGGAACAGTCCTTTGCATGATTAGTCTCTAACATAACTATAAGAGCCCGTTCTGCCTGTTTAAGTCTCATTTCCACAGTGAAATAGTACTTCATGTGGGTGGATACACTGGGGATGATTTCTTTAAGTGGGTGGACACTCCCTTGCCTATAACATGAGATCACTGTTGTAGAACAGCATTATGGGAAGTTTGATTGTGGCAAAAAATCTGGGATTTCCATCCACTTATTTTGATGTAAACTTTGAATTTTTTTTTTAATCACAAGAAAACCTGAATGGAAACACTGAGATTTTGTGATAAATCCTAAATTTCGCAAAAATGTTTTACACTTGGCTGAGATGGAAAAGGTGGTTTATCATCAAAAAGAACATGCTATATAGGCTTGCACATGCTGCAGCTCTTTTAATGACAACAAACATGGCAACATACAAGATCACGCAGTGTGTGTGGATGAACTTTTAATAAAACAATGTACAACTGAGTGAGATCCACTCTGCCCAAACCAAGGAGGTCATCAAGTCTTGTGAACTGTTTGGTTGCCCAGCTTTGATTACAACAATAGCCTACAGCTGCATGCTTTTGAAAACACTTCACAGAACATATGTGGCTCAATTCACATTTTCTTTTGCCTTATTTTCAAAAATGCACTCAACATATGCAGGGAATTTGGATGCAAAGCGAACCTATGACCATTGTTCCTATCAGAGCTGTTGCATAAAGCCATCAGGAGCTGAAAATAGAAGAACATATAGCATGACGCACAGATTAGTTAGAGTTTGATCTGCTGTGACCAAAACGCTTTCACAAATTAGTTAACATTTGTAAAAGCTACATGGGTGAACCCCTCAATCCCCCCACACCCGCTATCCTTACTTAACCTGATATTCATTATAGATGGGTCCGTTTCCATCACAACCATTCAGCATTAAAGGTGAAACTCATTAATCTTGAGCGAGAACCTGCCCCTCTCATTGGCAAAGGGCCTTGAACCAGACTGATTGTTGACAGGGCCCCATATAGACCTGCACCTCTTCTGGACCCTTTGGCAGCTTAAAGAAAGAAACAACATAAAGGATTGCAAGCCGTCATGGTTTCATCAGTAACCTTCTGTTTTGACAGAGCAGCAGGGAATCAATAGCCTATTCCAAATGTCAAAAAGTGCTCAAGTAGGAGATCAAATTTGACAGTTCTGTGGCTATGAAAGATCTTGCAGACAGGCTTGTGCTTGTAATTGACTCATCTCTTGCTTAACAAATGAACAACTGTCTCATTTCTGTTAAAACCAAGTGCTTTGACAATTTGTTATAGGTGAAAAAGAAATTAACCTCAGTACTGATTTTAAAAGTTCATGAGTTTGCACATTTGGGTATTTGCAAATAAAACTGCAGCAATTAGATCTTTTGTAATGAAATGCTGCTGTCCATTGCTGCACAGATGCCAATAAATGATATATTTTGTGTTTATTTCACATTGGAAATTGCTTTTAATTTGACTACAATCAAAGTCCTGATATTGTCACTCTACCTTATTATACAAGTGGATCTTGACAGAATGGCTAATGTTAGTTATTCACTGCTATTCAAAATATGAACTTGATCTCACTCGATTCAAGGTGAAATATTTTTTTTCAGGTCCTCAGACTACTCTCCTGGTGAAGAATTTTTTGCTGATGACTGAACACAATTTAAAATGACGTTTCTTAATGCTGGAACATTGCCAGTTTTTAAAATGCAGCCGAAACCCTGATATGAATTCATGATCAGTCATTCTCTGACATCAGAAGTTGTTGGATTCAGCAATTCAAATTTCAATACTCAAAAATAACCCTGGGAATGCACTGATTGCTGATACATGACAGTGTAAGGTGGAATTTTTTTTTGTTTTTTGTTGTTTTTTTTCCTCTAATTTATGTCGCTACTTTTCTGATCTGTGCCTAAAATAGTCAACATGGACTTCAGTGCGGGGCATTTTCATAATAATAAAACTTTAATATTCACAATGTGAAAATTTGCCTCTTGTCTCACCACATAAGTGATGTGTCATAAAATGTAAAATATAAAAATATGAAAACCAATCAATAATTAAATAAATGGGAAAATAAAAATGATCAAAATACAGTACAGACCAGCACTGTGCACAGACCTCAGCAAAGTTTCAGCAGCAACCCGCTACATACCAGTCATAGAAGAACTTAATTGCAAGTCATAGCTTTTATTTAAGACCTTAATACCGCATGGGACAAATGATTTCCCATAAATACTTGTGTTAGCCCTTGGTAATCTAAAATGTCTTGCTGAACATATTAGTTCAAAGACCGTTGTCGGTGGAAGACAAAGGTCTTTAATACCGCTGTGAGCTTAGTCTCATGAGAGTATAGGGATGTAAACAGTTGTCTGGGCACTCAGGTAAGTCTGTCAAATTTAAAACTCAATTAGTGCAAATGAATAGTGATTACCTTGTTTCTGCAAAGTCATTATTTCTGTATTATGTTACACTCTTCTGAACACAGCCACACTAATCTGTTATGTCCATTATGTCCATGTGCATTTATTTCAAATCATTTTCAAAGAGAGCTGTCCTTTGTCCAGACAGGACAGATGGAGCAATAGATGGAGATGGAGATGGAGCAAGTAATATTCGATTGCACAAAAAGTTATTACTAAATTGCTTGTTATTTACATCTCTAGTTGTGAGTAGCTTCCAATGACTTTAGAGGCAATATCCACTACTTTCTGCAGCATGATCATCTTCTCAATGCTCAGATTCAATATCAAATATCCACGTTAAAAGACTGTTGGAGAGTATCCAGTGTGTTTTGTGCTTTTGACGTTCCTTAGCTTATGGAGTGGATGAAAATAATATTTAATATTGATAAAAGGTGTAAGGTGAGGCTGTTGCTAATATCATCTAGATTTTTGTGCAGTTCACTTTGAATTCCCTTTGAATAAATCAGATGCACATATTCGCTACTCTCCCTTTACTTTATCACCTCTTCAGTCACGACATTATCAGAATACAAACCCAGAGTCTGAGTCAATACTCAACAAAGGTTATCCATCTGATTCTTTCCATAGAGCCCCAATCCATACTGCTGCAGGGTGCAGCCTGAAGTCACCCCACTGCTGGCTTTATATAGCGATTTATCGGACTGAAGCTATTTTTTACCACTCTAGAATTTATTCAAGCAGCTTTTGCCATACAGGTTTACAGGTGTTTTGTGGTTGGAAAACACTTAAATTAATACATTTTTCCACTTACGTTTGTGAACGTAACATACCCAAATCATAATTGTATGTTTAGCATTTACAAATTGTACAGCATACTGATAAAACATGGGATTTATCAACTGTACTTGCTACCTTGAAGACCCCTGGATTGCCTTTATACTGCCTTTTATCCTTTAAAGGTCATGGCAGTAAAAAATAGAGATTATTGTTCATGTTATCCTGCAGGGGTGGGAGTTCAGACAGGTGCTGACACACCACTGGGATTGTGATTGATGAAATTCCTTTTGAATTATTAGGTTTCTGTCTCTTATTGACAACGGTCTGTCAGTGCTGCAGCTTCATGAACTCAAACCTACAACCCAAACTCAAAGCTTTGGCTTCGTTCACGCCCTCACACTCCCACAGTGACAGCCATGCTCATTGCTGTGACTTTATATTTAACTTTAATATTTCATGGAACTAATGGCCATATCAAATTTTTCACTTGTCTACTAGGTCCATTTGATTATTATACTCAATAAAAAGAGAATCCAAGTTCTTCTGTTGAGGCATCTGTTTGTTGCAGCATGTTTAGACAAGGGCGGAGCCAATGAGGCGTCCCCTCTGAGGTCTGAGGTCACTGGCCCCACCCCTCATCCTCAATGGGTTACTCTGTTACTCTGGCTTATTGACTCCTTATGCAGTAGACCAACCAGGCAGCAATGACCTGGTTCACACTTGGAAATCTCAGGTCACAAGTGAACAGCCGAGACAGATCTCCCATCACACCTGCCATTATCATAATATATCTTTAATGTGTCTCTGGTGACCACTTGTGATTGGATGTGTGTCGCAGCCCTCAGACCTGTCCAAATTACTTTCCTTGCTTTCGTTACTTTGATTCCTCCTCCTTACCTCACCGAAACTCCATCCCATCCTGTCTTCCTCCTTACTTCTATATCCCATGCTGTCACAATCTTCCCAATAAGCCCCACCCATCCTATTCCCATATCCCTGGTCCATCCACGAAGCAGTCGAGCCCAACAACATCGGCATATATTAGCACTCAAACTACAAATGCTGTGTGTGTCCCTGAACACCTCCAGAGACACGCTGAACACTTGTACTTAGTGCTATATACCTGTTATTGTGATTGGATCACAATAACATGTTAAAACCAAGGGTGATGTGACTTCTCCCGTTGCATGTGGAGGAATACATTGTGTTGCCACCCCTCCAATATAATATTGGTGCAATATGGAAACATCTCTAAATTAAAAACAAGATGTTATTTTCCTTAATGAATCAATGGAGAACATTGTGTCTCCCTCAGTGTGCTCACTCAACCACCTTGGTGTGTCAACACTGGCCCTTGCCAGGTTAGGGAGTTCCAAGTAGGAGGACGCTGATATTTTAAAAATGGCTTTTCCTTCCTTTTCAAACCCGCCTGTTAAACACAACTGATAATATAATAGTTCCTTGAACGTAACAAATTGTCCACAAGTTAATAGTGACCGTGATGTCCCCCAAAATTGGTGCACGTTGCTCTGGATTGTTTTTGATGTGTTTTTTTTTTCTAGAAGTCCATCAGATTTAACCCAGCAATGTCCGAGATATTGAGCATTCAGTTTATATTCAAAATGCCGACACCAGTGACAAAGTCCATCATTCCCCTAAGTTTCATCCAAAACAGGCAAACAGAGGCCCAGAGATCATATGGACAGACGGAGAGACAGACAGACAGACAGACATGCAGACAGACAGACATGCAGATGAAGCCCATTCAGTAGCCCCATCCCTGATCATCAGTAATCGGAGGCTGGATATCCATGGCTCAGTGAGGGAGTGAAAGAATAGGTGAACTGTGAAGTGTACCACAGGGCACTAACCCTAACCCTCAATTACACTGTGGTTTTATTTAAATATTTTAAATATTTAAATATATAAATCAGCAATAAAATATCAGTTGGATTTGTTCAATACAGTGCTTTGAAAGCCAATTTTCAATGCTCTATCCACTTACAATACAATTTGCTGATCTCCTCCTCCAGACTCCCCAATTACAACTTTCCCAGAATCCGACTGGAGACAGAAGGCTCCTATATAGGGGAGAGTTGAGAGAGGAAAAGTGGTTGGCTGTCATATTATTAGCGGAGTCTGACAGAGCTTTGTTTGGAACACCACTGACCTTTGCCTGGGAGATTGGGGGATTGGTATTCTCCAGCTGAACCTGGCATCGTGCTTCTCTTGGTGCAGGATGATGATTCACAACCCGGGCAGGCATGGAGCCTTTTGCTACACAGAATCTGGCTCATTGCTGAGTAAGGCCATTGCGGCTGACACAATTTAAGTATCCAATTTAGCCAAATTGATTGCGCTAAGGGAAGGGAGGATGATTCGGCGTGACCGTGTATTTCCTGGCCGGTGCCGCCGCTGAAGTCCGGTGAATTCAATAAGCCTAATGAGGTAAGGGAAAGCACAAAATGAATGGAGACACTTCAGTGTCACTACAGGACACAGACGAAAACTATTCTGGCACTTTGTCATCGCATGTCATTTTAGATGAGAAGAGATCCTATTTTGTCAGGTTTACTAACACATATGATTTATCATCCAGAGTGCTACTGTTAATTAAAACATGTCTGTATGTCCACATAGAGTCAATATAGTCAGTTTGAATCACTGTCAATGCACAAATTACAGAATTTGTGCCTTGATATTTAATTAAAAGAGTCTCCATTTTTTTTTCTTTAGGACATATCTAAAAGATACAGCTGTATATCACTGGAATAAAACATGAACCTTCTTTACTGTAAGTCTAAAAACATTTCCTTTCAACTCATATCATCCCACACACCCACTCCCACTCATATATATTGAGGATCTTTAACTCATGTTGTCTCTTCAAAGTATTCACCCACCTGGAGACGTACCATCTCACTGGTTAACTACATCATTATCCCAGCGCTGACAGACTCTGTGGAACAATTTAACTTTGACAATCAAACATGAATACACTTTCATCATCTAGTTTTAACCGCGCAGATACCATTCACGACGGAAAACTTGAATGCAATCTTTATTAAACAGCAGCCCTTGGCATTTATTCATTTGCATAGATTAATTTTTCTCCATCAGATCAAGAAAGAAAGAAAAAAAAAACTCCCATGACTTCATCTGTTTCTCCTCACAGTGGAATACCCGGCAGCGATGTGGTGCAATATGACCCATCGTTGACACAGAAATAATGTAAAATACTTCCTGAGCCAAATAATTATAGCTCCCTTATGCATAGCGAGCCTCAATAAAGAGAGAGATGTTTTATGAGAAGTCACTCTTGGTTGTGAAATACGTTTTGTGTACACAAAGGGATGAAACGCTGGGAAATTAGCAATTTCACGCACAGCCAAGAGGAATACCAGGCCTTCTCCTCTCACAAGCTGCCCATTCAGGGACTTTAAGAAGGACTGGTGCCCTGTCCTACTATGACAAAAGTATATAAATGAATAAAAACAGTGTTGAGGCAGACAAAAGGAAAAGATGGTGGGAGGCGAGAGACTGAGAAAGAGATAGAGAGAGAGGGAGAGAGATCTGCCGTGAATCCATCTGTTTAACAAAGCCAAAACATTTGTAAATCTGGCACAGGGTGATTTCCTGCCTGCTGCCACAAACTGGGTGAATTACCATCCACCTGTCAGTCGTTCTGACACCTAGCCTGCTAATATCCCTCAATTTGTCTCTTTCTACGACTATTTCGGGCCGGCCACTCATTTTCAGATGTTCAAACAGAGGCTTTTTTTTCTCTCTCTCCCTCTGACACCTTCTCATTGACTCACTGACACATGCTGCTCGCTGACAGACAGATCTTTAAATGAGAGACATGAGGTACCCTGTGAATGAATATGGATGGAGCCCTCCATCTGTCCATCTGCCATTAGGCTCCACTGACACTGAATCTGACACGGCTCAGCAAGAGACAGAAAAGAATCTGAAAATGAGCTTGATGTGAATAAAGATCTAATATTCTCAAGGGTCCGGAGGAAATACAGTCAACCTTTAAAACTCGAGGAATAGTTTTCAATCTGACAACCAGAATTCATGTTGTGGTTAAAGCGAAGCCGGGAAGCGTGCAGTCTGAATGCTGATTGATTTCTTCTAAGACCTGGGCTTAATTTGGCTCTTGCTTACCAGCATGTCGGCCTTTATTGTTCCGTAATCTGGAGAGCAAATATCAGCAGTGAGTTTTCTGTCAGACCGAGGAGAGGGACTGTCAGAATTAACAGATGATGACAAGTGTGTGTGTGTGTGTGTGTGTGTTTGTGTGGGAAGGGGAGAAGGCAAGATTCAGACATAAGTAATCTTTGTTTATACCCGTTTGTCCCTATATTCCTATTAGGGATGTCCCAATTAACTTTTTATTTTTTTTTCAATTATTATTATTTATTGGTCCCCAATCCCAATCTGAGTTATTCAGTATTTAGTATCTGCCAAGTCCCAATTGGATCTACATGTACAGCTACACACTATGAATGCACTGAAGTGAGTAAAGCCAATAGGCAGTATAACTGAATATTATTAAGCGGTTGCTCTGCTTTAAGAAAAACAGCTTATATCACGGCTCTTTCCTTTAATGGTTTTTATGGAACATTAGAAACAAATTATGCAAAATACAAAACACACTACGCAAAACTGCCAAGTGTTGATTTAAGTGAACACCCTTTAGACTAAACTGACCATGGAATAAGCTCGTCATCTGGAGTCTACACGGTTCTCAGCATCCGCTGACTCACTGATAAATTATGTTGCTTATTCCACATTTTTTGTCAGTTGAGTCTAAAGGTTCTTACTTAAACCAACCCTCTGCAATTTTTGCATAGTGTGCTTTTAAAGTAGGATATTAAAAGGATTGTGATGTATATGAGTCTCTGTGCAGGTTGCCAGTCCTTTACACAGCTAACACATAAACAAGCACATGCACAGGCCCCGTTCACATTAGCTCGACAACCGAAGTCCTTAACTGGAGCGGCTCACGTTCTGTGTCACACATGTTTAGAAGACTTGGAATATTTGCATGTGTGAACAAGTAACAGTACTCGCTCATGCATTTTCATTGCTGTCATGAAGTATGTACTTGCATGTCCGTTTCATCCACTTCCACCCTGTATTACTAGCTGTCGCTTTCTTTAAGAGTCATAATAAGTGTGAACTTGCCTGGACTAAGCAATAAAATGAGGAGCAAAAAAATGTATTCATCTCTAATGTGAGCAGAGCTTTAGACTCTCCTGTGTATTAGTGAATGCTAAATGCTAAATACAAATGAACAGGAAAAAAAGAGATTAAGAATAAAAAGACACTTTCTGCAGGAAGTCCATTTGTCTTTGTTTTGGTCATTTGTCAGAGCACAAAAGTGCAGTGACTAGCACCCATGCCATAGGCCCATGCCAGAGCAATTCAAAGAAATATGCCAGTGAACATTCCTTGTGACATTATGAAGACCTTTGCCCCCACCAGTAAGTTTTATTTTTCCTTACTTAGTGCCCATTCATCTTTGTAGGAACAGCTGGTGATGTTCCTGCATCAATGATAGATAAGTCTGAGGAACACTGAATTTAGCACGAGCTCCTGTTCAGAAAATAACACAATCTAAGTTACGTGAGCCGCAGTGTGCTCTTGGAAAGCTGTGGGGATTGTAGCATGGCTCCATTTAGCCCTGAAACATGCTCATCTCTCTTTCTCTTTCCTTCATCGTATGTATATTTAATGATAGCCAGATATATCTTGTCCCCTGGGCAGCTTTGAAACATTTCAGAAAGTGTTGGGCGCCATGTTAAATCAGATCATATTACCGGATTCTACATCCTCATGAATATATTTAAAATACTTAGCGAAAAACATTTTGTTTTGATTCGTCCTCTCATCCTAGATTTAGGTAAACGAGGAATGAAGTTATCATCTGCATGTACATCAGAAAGGAAATTAAATCACTTGTGCAGGTTAATAAATTCATCCAAATTTCTTTTAGACTGCAGATCTGAGTCAGAAAGCATGAAGTAACGCTGTCAGTGATAGACTGAAGTAACAGTATGAACGTGTCAGAAAATCAGCACAGGCTATTGACCGGCATCTCTGTCAAATGCCCTATGCTGCCAGCTCAAACTAGACACATTCATTCAACCAAGACAAAACCCCTTTTGTTGTTCGCTCAGCACAGCGAAGAGCACCTCTGTGCACTTCCTGTAACAGAGAGATCTGTGAACTATTCTTAGGTGATACAGTTTGTTGCGTGTGTTGCCAACTTGCCATCAGGCAATTATTATGCCTTCTGGGATGTGCCGGCGGCTGAATGGCTAAACATCAGTAGTTACAGTCAGTTCCAGGGGAGAGAAGAAGAGAAAAAGTTGAGTCTACACAGTTAAAAATCTGCTCCCAGTGGTGATATTTTTATTTAACACAAACCTCTTCATCAGAAATGAAAGACCGTACTAGAGCTACTGCCATAAACATCAGAGTTAGCGGTAATAAATTTACACCATGGGAGTATATTCTACATTTACCCACTCAACCGCCTATTCCATATTCTCTCTGATGATGCTGAAATGGCTGATGAAACTACGAAGTGTGTGACGATTCATTCATTGTGTCTGTTACTTCTCTCCGCCGGCTTTTAAGAAGTTTGATTTGTGAGCGTGTCGAACATAGGCGGCGCCGAGAACGGGGTCTTGGGATTGAGACAGACAAGGAAAAAGCATAAACTCTTAGGAAATAATTATCTCTCTCATCCTCTAGCAGCCTCCTCTGGGAAATCTTGGCTGTGATGGCTGCCAGTTTGCTATACCGCCGCCTCTAAACCAAAGGCTTTGTTTTTCCCACTGTGAGCGGAGTTGTTTACAAAGCTTCCGACTATTTACAGCAACACTTTCCCCACCTCTCTCATACAGAGAATTAGAGAAGTATATGGAAAATGTCTGGCGGCTTACCATTTGGCATCTATAGGCCGTATGGAACATTCTCCTGTGATATCTCCCATACTGGAGTGACGGCTCAAAATCAGCCATTACAGCTCTTTAATTCAATGGGCGGACTGTCTAATGTGATCAAAGGGTGTCAGGGCAAACATCTTCTGCTTCTAAAGAAATAACACATTCCTTTCCATCTTAAGAAACAGTCTGCCACAGCTGAGTCTGGCAGTCTATGCATGCATTTTATCAGTGATGAAGGGTGATGCTGCAAGTGAGCGATCCAAGATATTTCCTTCTAAAGCCAAAAAGACAAGCGATAAAGCATTATTTCATTTTGCATTGTGATATATCTTCACTAGATGTTTCTACTGGATCTCTGGTCTAATTAGCAGATTTAAATTTCTACTGTGAGAATATAATTGTATTCTGTTACAGGCGGTAATCCCTCAAAGTGGGCCTGGGCTGTGCCAGACATCTGTTGATGTTGCTGTAATTCCTACTGGTCACAGATAGGAGTCACAGTTTAGTTAAAGCCATCATAGTTAAAGGAGAATGCAGGTCATATTTTGACTTCACTCCTTTTTGATTTGAAAATTTTTGTCTTACTGTTATTTGCACTTTTTGGATATTTCATTGAGCTGATCATGGTCCAATAAAGCCTCTATTTTTTAACTTTTTTTTTCCCAAGTAGCATGCACACTAATAAAACTTACCCACAGTAGCTCTAATGCACCTTTAAAGGAGGTGGAGGAGGGGGGCAGGAGGGAAGAGGGGTGACAAGGCCCGGGCTCTGGAGCTTCATCTTGAGCTGGACAGGACTCCCTCCCTCCACTGGCGCCTGGTGGAAAGGTCTTGATGACCGCTGGTGACATCATCCTGCGGTGGGTGGAGGGTTTGGAGGCTTTTAGAGATCTCCTGCGCAATCAGAGATGACGACTACGAAGCATAAAAAGCCTGAGATGAGGAAGGAGAACGGAGAGAGAAGATGACAATACTGGTTATTTGGAATGGAGACAGTGTGAAAGGGTAGAGATGTGCAAAATTGCCCTTTCTTTACATAGTTTTGTGTTTTTTTTTTCTCACTGACACTTACAGTACCTCAGAAATATGCATACAAGGAGAAAACAGACGTATAAATTCGGTCCAGTGACATCACTACGACATAACTGTCAGAATTAAATGGGCGAAATGAAATAACGGCACAATGCTGTGACATAAAGAACTTTCAATGGCTATTTTCTCTGAAGGTGAAGTAATATCACTCAAGAGGTTTGTGGGCCTTTTGCATATGATGGGTGAACTTTGAGGGGCCCTCAATGAGAAGCAAAGCGGAATGAATGCTTTATGGAAAAGACAAGGGCAACAAAATGCATCACACATTTGAATGTGCTCAGTTATTGTGTGTTTCAAAATGGAGGATTTGTGAGAAAGTCAAGGATGAGGAGGCAGCACTTTTATGATTTGCTCTACGTTTCCGTGGGAACACAGTCAATACCGAGAAATCCTTGGCAACCAGATTGGTTTTGTTGAGTTAGCAGCACATTTCTAAGCACTTCTTCTCCGCTGCCTTTTAAAGAGGAAGCCATTCTATCACAGGATTTGACACAGACCAATGTTACTTTTCATGATCAAGACAGTTAACTTGTAACATGTATGTTTGTTTAATGCATGTTAAACTGTGATTAGCTGAAACAACATGTTCTTAGCTTACTTGCATAAATAAAGTTCATATAAATAAATGAAAGTACAATGACTCTCTGGGGTGATGAATTTCTTGGATAGAAAGCCGTCACAAATACAAACTCACATCAGTAGACTATGTTACTACGTAGATGCATCTTACAACACACTCAGAAATCCAAAACTTATTGGCACCCTAGGTTTTGGTTTCCAAAAGGCTGCACTGCAGTGTTTGAAGAGAGTTTGTCTTGGACTATTTTATTCGTTATGGTAAGACTACGCCCAGCAGGCATTTGACGTTGAATAGACGTTGGATGTTGGTTACTAGCCAACACAACTTGAAACCAACTAAATGACGTCAGGTTGACGTTAAAATTTACGTTAGTTTTAGATGTTGTATCAACGTTGGCTTTTGGTTGTCCAACGTTGCAACCCATATCCAACCAAGAACCAACGTTAATACAACATAGTGTGTCTGCTGGGCAGCTAACCTTGTATTTCCAACAGATTATCTTCATCACAAGTTTGGTTCATGTCAAGACCTGGCCTGCTTCTCAGCACATCTATTCTATGCCTTAACAGCAAGGTAATCAATAACACACTTCATTATTCAGATTTACCTGTTTCTATTTGAAAATTACATTACAGTATGTTGTTGTGAATTCTGTCCATTGCTTTAAATTGAACCTAATTCTTTGGATCCATCGAAAGACAAGATTACAAAATCAAAAAACAAGAAGCAGAGTGCAGACGCCTGCCAAGGTCACAGCTAGAAGTTATGGCCATAAGCCGCATTCCCTTTAGCCAATGCTGTTGCCGTGGGACACAGCCTTTTAGACCAATCAGGTAGAAAGTTTGTTAGTGCCACCTTGACCCATGGAGGTGTTTGAAAACTGCTAAGCCCCATCCCTTGAGATTAATTGGCCCAAAAGAGTTAACCGATTCTTTGCTGTCCCATGACCCACTGTCCCACCTAGTTTTGTGCAAATTCATTCAGTGGTTTTTGATCTTGCTGAGAGACTGAGGGACAGACAGACAGGGGCGATCACATGACCCCCCTGCCAGAGGTTTCACCTCCTTGGTAATAAGAATCTCCCTATACCCAGAAATGTATTGGGAGTCAAAAAAGTCAAAAAAAGAAGTTTAAGTGTGTTGGGTGAAACTTTGAGCAAGTCATTGTATCATTAATGCATTTTTTTTTAAGTTGAATTTCCTCTTGAAGACCACACTGATAAATTCCTTCTCTGCCACAGGAATGGATTACAGTAAATTGAAACACTCCTCTATTTCTCATGGTGTCTCACTTCAGCCAGGACAGATAAAGAGACTGACAGACAAAGACA
>OMKZ01033489.1:0-18440 GCA_900302535.1 Neoniphon sammara | reverse complement strand
GGGGGGGATTGACAGCCTTGAGGGGCTGGGAGAAGAACAGACATACTGTAAAAGGATTCTGTGTGTTTACTCTCTCTGGTTGGCTTTTTGATTGAAGCAAACACTTGAGAGCGGCTGGATGGGGGATGCACAAGCGTCTAGTCCTTTGCTGTTTCTGAACACAGGACATTCATGAGGTGAATGCATTTGCATTTTCCCGAGTCGAAGGATCTCCTTGGATTGGAAGAGACCTTTGGGATGAGGTGTCAAGAGGGCATGTTGTACACAACACTGCATTATCAAGGTTCAAAGCTATTACAATCAGCATGACTTGCTTTGTGCGCTGACTGATTACCACAGGGGCAAGCAGGGAAATAGCCTGCACCAAGCTAAATCCCTTTGCTGCACATGATATCCACTTGTACAAATTTATGATAATAGCTAGTTCATACTGAACACACAAACGGCACACAGGCACGCACATTTGCAGTCAAAGAGATATCCCACCTTCACATAAATAGCAAAACAATGTGTATTCAAGGTTTAACATGACAACAGGCTGCAGTTATGAAGAAAATAATTACTAGTCAATTGTAGTTGCTTCCAGAGGGATCTAAAAATATAGCTGGTTGTTTCCCAGATGAAAGGAAAATATATCTGAGAGCAAGATCAGGTAAACAGAATCCTCTTTTTGGTTCTCTGGACAAAAAGTAGATGTATAACATAGGCTGATTATACATTATGATATCACGGTAATGTGCATGAGTACAAGATAATTAATATCGTAAAAAGGTGCAAATTATATCATTCTTCTCCACTCCAGCTGACAACAGATAAAGTCAAATGCTAAGACTGAATTTCATGGGGAAGTCTGGGGCCACAGCATCTGCTTATGTTAAATGTTCCTTAAAATCTTAATGAATCTATCTGTGCTTGACCTTCTGGTGACAAGAGATTTTGAGAGAGCAGCAGTGGTGAGGAGCAAAACAACACACAAACATATATGCATTCCCTCGCACTCATTTAAAGATGGATGCATATCATCGCACAGACCTTGTTCATATCATAGATGCATCACCTCATCAACTTCAAACAGAAATGCACACAACACATGCATAATTACCTCTACGGGAAATGATGGTGGTGATTGTTGCTCCTTTAACCAGCACTGAGACACTGACTGAGCCGCTGATTTGGAAGCAGTTCAAGACTTAAACAAAAGCATGGTGGCAGTTTATCTACATCCTCATCATCATTACTGTTTTGATTACTGTAACCTTTGGAGACAGGTGGGGAATGCTGCTCTTAATTACATCTACAGGGACAGCAGGATAACATTACTATTGTGCTCTTAAAATCTCAAGGCTGAGGATGAGTGGAAAAATATGTATAGATAGATATATAAATATGTATAGATAGATAGATAGATAGATAGATAGATATGTGACAGATAGATAGATAGATGTGTGTGTGTGTTTGTATAAATGCTTGTGAGTGGGTGTGCGTGCCTGTGCACGTGTGCCTTACTCTGTTAATGCATCCATCTGTGTAATTACGTGCGTAATGTGTTTTTGACGCACTTAAATAATTTCAATGTAAAAAAAAAAAAAAAAAAAATTTAATCACTTGACCAAACAATGTCATAATAAAACAAGGATTAAAATTTTCAAAGTCAAAACATTGTAGCCCTCATTATTTATATACTGAACAAAACACTAGCCGCTAATGAGGCATAGAATAGTTGGCAACACGACAACTTAGTTTTGTGATCATGGCCTGTGTCACTTCAGCATCATTAACTGGCAATGCCAGATATACTCGATATTCCTGCTCAGACTCAATTACTGCCTGTCCTGGTTGGCCATCCAATACCTTTTAGCTGCGACCAGCAGCTCTATAGCTCGCTCTGTTGGTTGGTCAGTTGGTCGGTTCCCCACCCTTTGGTGACCACAGTTTTGACCCTATAAGGCTGAAATTTGGCAAGGAGGTGTGTTGGTGTTCATGCCAGTTGGCAAAAAAGGGGTGTGGCAGTGGGAGTGGCCTATCACGAAACGGCACATAACTTCTAAACAGATACTTGTAACTTAATGGTTAAACTTTGTAGAAAGACACACACATACACATGCACACGGTGACTCTTACAGAAGGCATCACTGGACTCAGCAGTTTCTTTTTCATTGGTGAAGGTTAGTCTACACTTTAGTCATAACTCATGAACTGTTTGTTATAGAGCCATTGGAATTGGCAATGAGTTCCATTTGTGAGTTAGTCCCACCCCCTATACTGAACCACACCCCCTTTTACAACTCAGGAACTGTTTTAGCTGCAACCAGCAGCTCTGTATCACATTAAGTTGGTCCATCAGTTCATTGACCCACAAAGCTGTGCCCACCCTATAACAACCGCAACTTTCTACTTATGAGGCTGAAATTTGCCATGGAGATCAAGTGTTTGTGAGGTTGTGTATGTGTGAATGCGTTACGTTGTATACAGGTTATATAATTATCAAATTAATCATATTATTTCAGAATTACTGTTTTTTCTTATTCTTGCACAGTTAAGAAGCATACTGCACGTTTATTGAACTTTGACTGTATGTAAATGATGTGTAGCACTTTCCATCTATCTCTGAGCAAATTCCAGTCTAACCTGTCTTCTTCCATGGGCAAAGGATCCTGAAATACACAAGACTCCCAAGAGCAGCTCACTGATGTGAACATTTTGAGTGCAAGGTAAGCAGAAAGAACATGGCACTGTTTAGTCAGTATGCACCGAAGGTTACAGCATGACTAAGTCACCACGGCTCATGTCAGAAGGCCTTAGACTTTGCCACCTCAACAGACACACATGCCAAAGGTCAGCGTCACTGCCCTGCCAAGTGCTGACCTTTGATCAGCTAAAACATAGGATAGATCTTAGACCAGAGGAAGGAGGGGACAGGGACAACAGCCTTTAACTGGTCCAGCATGATTTTTCTTGCTCTCTTACATCCTGTAACAATGAAAACATGCTTTGTCAACATGGCCTTCTCAGGCACAGCATGATTGGAGGTTCACGCCAGGATTTCAGTAGTAGATGTCAGACAGTAGAAACACTGTAAATAGCAGTGAACT
The DNA here is from genome assembly GCA_900302535.1 of Neoniphon sammara. NCBI lineage: Eukaryota > Metazoa > Chordata > Actinopteri > Holocentriformes > Holocentridae > Neoniphon > Neoniphon sammara. The sequence goes on along the minus strand of OMKZ01033489.1, from coordinate 15,348 downwards.
CACAGAAATTCCTTTTGGTTGGAGAATACTGAATTCCAGTGATATTAGACAAAGTAATCTTATAAAGGACACCAGTTTTCTGCATCGACAGAATACTGCTGACAGTGCCTATACATTCTTCTGCGCCATTATTTTGAGCTGTCATATCAGACTCCTACCACATACCATCATCATATTGCATTATTGCAAGGCATTCCCTCTGTTGCCCCAGCGTCTCCTACGGATTTTACAAAATAAAAATGATGCATCTGTGCCAAGCTTATGGTGGCTATATTGAAGATAACATTTTAGTGGGATTGGATTTCTTTTAAAACAGATATGCCTACGTTTGTTATGGTCCCTTGGCCCCAACGCAGTTGAGTTTGAACTGCGCCTGCTGAAAACATTGGCCCCTGCAAAGAGACTGCTGGCAGGAAATGGAGTGGTATCTGTTTCACCTCCGATGCTGTTTGAAGTCCCACTGCACATAATCAGGCTGGCTGATATCCCCTCATCAGCACCAGCCAGGAAGATGCAATATAGCTCCACTACCCACCATTTGACGGCAGGTTCATCCTAATTTCAAGAACAGTATTTAATTACTGTTGCCGACTTCCCCTTCTGTAATAAACAACAAACCCAGGGATATAGAAACAAACTAGTAATTTATGACATTTGAGTGAAATATCCTTTGAAAGCAGATTTGCCTTTGCAGTGTCAAAGCATCTTACTTGTAGCCTACTCAGGTTGGTGCTAATAGCAGGTTACAGTTACTGTATCTTAGCAACAGCTGAATTCCCAGAGAAAGCCTAGAGTTAGCTATTTAACCATATATATTTTCTCATCAAAGGCATTTATAAAATACTCAACATTTATAATACAGTATTATTAAACTTAGGTCTCTACCCTGGACTTTGTATTGAATTTAGCCGAGAGAGGCTTCTGCCATGTCTTTCATGTCAACTTGAAAAAGATCTTCATTATCCTCTCACTACAAAAGACAGAAAACACATGAACTCCCAACCCCAATGAGCATCAGAATATTTGGCAATGGGTCTTGCATCTCATGAACAGGGAATTCATTTCAGAGGGGGGGAAAAAAAAAAAAAAAGGTCAACAGCAATTATGGTAATCAAGCGTCATCTAAATTATTTTTGAAAGAGGCCTGGCTTACATTAAGTATAACAGTGTAACTGTGCCAAGTACTAAATACAATTACTGGATCTTCCTCTTCTCTGATGTTAATTATTGTTTGCTGCTTCAAAGTATTTTCTGTTGTGCTGTTGGTGTTTACTGCTGTTGGCTAAATGCCAATCAAGCTCAACTCTCCTGTGCTGCTATCAGAAGCCTGTCTTGACCAATCAAAATGTCTCACTGTTTACACGAAAGTGGTGTAGGAAGCAGAAAGTCAGCGTTTCCTGCTGCGAGAGTTATTTTTGGACTCCGTGGAAAAAATGACTAGAAAAATGCATGTGATATTACATTTCCGACTCTGAAGGAGAGTGAGGGGGAGCAGGAGTGAGGGAGAGAGGGAGAAGGGGAGGAGAGATATTGATGTGTGAGAAAGGCTTGGGGAGCAAGGCAGAGAAAATGGAGAGAAAAAAGAGAAGATGAGAGAGAAAGAAAGAGAGAGGGAGAGACAGTCACACTTGGTTTGCCTCATCTCTGGGCGTATCATCTGGCTTGCAGGGGGAAAATTACTGTACTAGTCCCCCCAGGGCCAGAGTGACTTCCTTAACCACTTTAATAAACTGGAAGAGTGTGATTGCCCAGACAGTGCTGCTGTCAGCGTGTTAATTAGACACAGTGCTTTATCAGAGCTGGCCACTCATGAACCAACCAAGCATATTACCGTAAATGGTTTACTATCAGCCTGCTCCGGAAAGCAAACGGAAGTATATAATCTAAAACCGTTGTCATTTAGGCAAATTATCTGTTACTTGGTGTATGAAAAAGGGTTAAATCACATAACATAGTCTCTTTTAGTTGTCTGTGTATTTCATAATGCATGAACATGCAACATTAAAACTGCTTGTGTTTTGAGGAATGCATTTCAAATTAAATGCAGCCCCTGAAACATTCCAGATTTTGCAGTCCTCATTCCAAAAACAGCCCTCCAACTCATTATCCAAAGGATCCCAATTACTGTTCAGTGAGAAACTTTTTACTGTTTTATCACCTAAAAAAAGTTTTGCCACATCTGCTTATCAGCATATGTTTAATCCTCAAATAAATTACCACCTGCCTGACTTCATATTGTAATTCTTAATTCTATGAGCTGTAATCCAGGTTCAATATGCTTATTTTATAATGATAACCTATGGACCATAATAGCTTTCATTTGCAGTCAGAGGCATATTATTGTGTACAAATTTGGAAAACTGAAAAAAAAACTCATCTAACAAGCTCATTGAACTGTTCCTCCAACAATTCCATTATTCATATGTTGCACAGCCCGATCTCAAATTAATGTGAAGGACAGCTAATTAAGAAATTAAATTATGTTTTTCATCATAAAACTTAAAGACTGTAATGCATTTAGTGGAACATTTATACATTAATGAAGTTGTGCACCTCTGCGCTGTGCTTAAGTGAAGCTCTGATTTGTAAGTATGCAGAATTAAGCCTTTAATTCGGGACCAAACCTTGCCAATGGGGAAATAATATGATGTTTGGGATGATATCGCATTAGATCAGATCAGACAAACCGGTCAATACAGTCCGCCAGCTCTAAATGTCCGAGCTCTCTCACAGTTCTCACTGTGGCAGACACTGCAAATCAAAACAGTCAAATCCAAAATCCAAATCTGCATGTCATTCCTTCCTTTTAATCTGCTTTGGCACACTTGGAATGATGCTATACAGTATGTATGTAAACAGAGCTTGCAGCCGCTCCATAACATAGCAGATGTATTCATCCTCTTCAAACCCAAGAATATACAATGTGAGGGGGAGGGGGCAATAGCAACAGTGTTTATTCACCCTGAAGACAGTAGATATAATAATCACCTCCAGCCAAAGTTTCTCACAAAAATGAAACTAGGCTACTGAATAATTCATGAGCTTTGGGTATGTGTCACCAACTCAGCATTTAGCTTGAGGAAACCATGGGCTAACTCTGAGAGGGATAATATTGTTCCCCTTTCATCTTTTATGTGTAACTCTGTACTTGGTCTATTTAAAATTCGCCTGATTCAGATATTAATAATGAGAAGAAAAAAAAAGTCTGCATCCATACCGAAGGAGTTGTTTTTTTTACTTGGAATATGAATGACATAACATGAAGTGGTCAGAAAATCTCAAGCTCATGTATTTCTATCAGTTTAAGGTAACAGAGAGAGTTGGTCACTAGTTGCTGTTCAGATTTTACATCCTGGAATCAACTCAAAACAGGCTGACAAAAAGTGGCACGTCTTTAGGACATTACGAAACAGCCTTTAATATCACTAAGTGGCATGTTGCTTTTTTTAAACAATGGAAAGACACTAACAGTGAGACAGTGGTAACAGAAATTCTATTGCTATTGTTATTTTTTTCATCCTTTCCTAGTATCTATCTGTGTATGCTATGAGAAATTCAAGCAAATTCACAATAACTTTACAAAATAAGATAAGATGAGAAAAAAAAAGAAAAATGAGACCACTGGACCCCTAAGGGAGACCGTTTATACTGAGACTGATTTAAAATCTGGGAGGGTTGCAGAATGCAGGAAAGACAAAAACAGAGGAATGACGTAGTGAGAAAGTGGCCTGGGGAATGAAAGGGAAAATGAATCCCACTGAAGTGGGTAGTGAAAGTATAGGGGATGGGAGAGCAGGGCATGTCTTAATCTATTTCCAGAAACCTTTGCCTGACTGCTTACCCTTGAGTCCGCTGCTCTCCACGCTGTGGGTGAAAATGAAAGATAGAAGGTCAAGAGCAAGACGCCCACTATAGAGGAAGGCCAATGAGCAAAATGGCAAATCATAAATAAGTTATTTTGCTTTCAATATGTTTTTTATTTTGTGCCAAATCATGATATCTTTATGCTATTAAAGGTTTTTACATCTCATGTTTCACCCGTCACCCTTTCCACAACTGCAGAATATGACATAATGCTCTATGGGCGGGGATTTCCAAACCTTTTCATGTTCTTCATCTCCAAGTTGGCTTAAACCATGGACCTCCTTTTGAAATAATTTTGCCCCAAAGACTGAAAATGAAAAGATAGCTTGGTTTGTATTAAATTGTTTAGATGTCCTACTTGAACATTGACAAATAGATTAAAGTGGTGAGATTAAAATATAATGTAAAACTAATCACTCATACATCTTTGTATCATAATATGCAGCTAACTAAATTATAGTGAAACTACACTATTCCTCATCTTGCTGAAGACCCCCTGGAGGCTCCTCAAGGACTGCTGGGGGCCCCTGGATTGAAAACCACTGCTCTATGGTCTAGAAGAGTTAGATTTCTGTATCCAGTTTCTGCAAAAACATGTAACTTATAATATGCATGAATAACTTTTAAAGATACTGAAATGAACGTAACTCTTACAGTATGTTGACTTGGAAATTGCTTCCATTTTGAGTCTTCTTGCCAGTAGTAGGAATGTAGCTTTGATGGAAACAGGAATACAAAGCCTACTTTCTATTTCCTCCCAACTTGTCAGCTTATAGTTACCTGTTCTAACAGCCACAAAATTAGAAATCCTAGTTAAGTGGAAACACAAAATTTAACCTTGAGGATACACACAGCAAAAAAATAAGATTATATAAATAAGATTAATAAACCTTAATAAAGAAAACAAAACATTAACTCAAGGTGAGATGTGTGATATAGGCGTCAGTGCATCAAATAAAACATTATTATTACATTGTTCACAAGCATAATTAAACTGTTATTTTTCACACAGATTGAAGTGCATCCTGCCCACTTTGCAGTTAAAAAATGCTAGACAGTGGGTGTGAATAAGGGAGGGTGAAGGGTTGGGCTGGGTTGGTGAGAACAGGAACAGGGTGGAGTGTTTGTCAGCATGTGCACGCACTGATGGGCTGCGGAAGTAACCGTTTATTTATCCATTTATTTATTTATTTTTAGTAGATGACTAATCTTAGGCCCATGGTTGCGTCTCCAACTGAACATTTGCTGCATCTGTTGCTCATTTTAATCACTATTAGACAAACTGAGCCAATTTCCATGAGATAAACACATCAGTACATTAGCGCCTCACATGTTGACGGTATGACGGGACTTGTATTGTTGTATTTCATAACCACATAATGCAGTTCACAACTAAGTTTTAGAGGAACTAATGGCTCTGAGTTAAAAAAAAAAATAAAAAAAAATATTTTAGATAAATGCAGTTAACTACCTAGTAGGATAGAAAACAAGCAATACTATGGGTTCCTGAAGGCCAGAATTGAAATCCACTGCAATACTGTTTGGATATGATGCCTTATTTTCACAATGAATCTCGGATCTTCATATTTGTTTTCATCTGTCAAGTCACCATTCAGTGCATCGTTTGTTTTGCATCTTTATCCATCCTCCAAAAAAAACAAAACCTGTGTGAGTTGCAGAGGGGCCAGGATTGAGCATTGGTCGAGATTGAAGAGAGTCAGGAGTGGCCCACTCGGTCAGCGAGGCACACCTGCACCCAATTAACCCCTCTCTATATCTGCCTCTGCCTCAGTAGGTGCTGGGAGATTATGGAGATGTACAATCACTTACTGAGTGTGAAACTGCCTGAAAAGGCAGGAGGAAAGTTATTTTAGTACTGGTGTACTTGAGTTTGCTTTTTAACTGTGTTTTGTGTTGATGCCAAATTAAAGACAGACCAAATCAGAAGCAAATCTCTGGTGTCCTTCCTTCCCTAATGACTGAACAGTTTCCACAGTTTGTATGATAGTGACAGAAGGCAGTTTAGAAGTTTTGGTTTGTCATTGTCAAAAGAGGACGGAAACCTTTTGGTACTAACTGCACCATGTTCAAGGTATTTTGTGAGGATGAATGTTTTTCTGGTGAGCATTCAGTTGGATTGACAGACTTACATCAGTGCCAGCAAAAGAGTTTATATGGTGGTGAGTAAAAAGGGCTGATCCTACAAAGGAACCCTGCAGCATGCAGAGCAAAGGAACATAATCTACTTGGACAAAGTGTACACAGGGGTTAAACTAATTTTGAAGCCATGCCAGGGACCTGTGGGACAGACAAGCGTAATTTAATTTGTGGGGTAGAATGCATTACATACAATAAGTTCCTTCTGCAAGATACTCATTTACGCAAATCTCACTCTCCATTACGGCCTCGACTAGACAAAGGCATTATCATCAGCGTACAGGCATAAAATGTACTGCAGTGCCCTGGGCTGCGATGAATTTTACTAATTAACATGGTGTGATGGAACCAGTACTCAGACAAATATGGTATCTCAAGTGTGACAATGGCTGTCTGCTTTTGTAACTGGCCTCAGTTTCAAGAAACTTACAGATTTATCTTGATGAGAAAATGACATTGCTACAATAGCCACAATTGTGTTGCTCTGGGCAAAATGTCACATTTTTTTTTCTTTTTTTGGGCATAAGGCTTAAGTCACATGATTTTCCTTCATATGCCCAGTAATATCCTTGACTGCATAATCAAACGATCAAGCTGTAATTAAAATGCAAGACAATGGCAAGACAACTCTCTGTCTTTATAGCCCTAAAACAAGCATCAAGCTCAATGTCCCATGAAACAATAACCCACACTTCAATACCTAATCAGTCATTAGCATTAATTGTGGCATCTTTCATTTGACATAAACTGTAATTGAGCATGGCAATGTGTTTATGATAAGGGGCTGAGAAAGGGGGTTATATATTTTCCTTTTCTATTTTCCAACCGGTTATTTTCAGTTTTTGTTCACGGGATCACAGAGATGTAAGGATTATGTAAAAGTGAAGCCCGTTCTTGTTGCAGCTCAGCATCACTGCTTTTTTCTGAGTCAGTGAGTGACAGCATCCGCAGTCGCTCAGTAAGAAGATCCAGCACAGTTACCCTGCATGGGAGCTGTTGCCTCTGTCCTTTCATATTTGAATGTCTCTCCCCAGCACTCCCACATTTCTCTCAAGTGAGATTGTTCCTCACAGACTGGAAGAATGAGACATGATCTCACTCTGGTAGGTGATGATGATGACAGGAGCAGCGAGTCACACGGATTTGTTTAAACCAAAGTTGAAGCACAGGCTATCTGTAGCAGAGGAAGTGGCTGGAGGGTAGAGGATGATGATCCTCTGGACTAGTCAGCATGAACACGTCCACTCAGGGCTAGATGATGTGATGTGATGCTTACTCCGGTTATGTGGACAGGACATGCACAGTCATGACCTGGATTCATTCGCTTTGGGAATGGATAGCTGTAGAGTGTTTACTATGAATTTACATTGTTTGCATAGTCTTATTCTCTGAAATTGTGCTTGCTTATGGTTTCCACTCCCAACATTTAATTTGATTCAAATTGATTCCACAGTTTGAATAGATTTTAATTTCAGATTATTGCTGGAGGACATAAAAATACCCAGCATTGGAGCAACTTTCCCCAAGAAAGTTGTGGGACCATTTCTCATAAAATGTAAAGTCATTTTCTTTATAAAAGGTAGCAAAAAGATTTCAAATTAAATCTAACTAATAGGACTTGGAGAGAGTACAAAGTCTATGTGAAGGTCTGTAGGCATAGTAGAAATATCCCTAAGATAAAAAAGGGGATAATAGTCAGCTTCAGTTAAGTGAGACTCTGTCACATCAGTTTGTGCTTGGAATATAATGTGGAATAAAACCTTCAAACGATTCATAAGACATTTTGTTTGGCTTGGAAATGGACATTCATTAAACTTTTGTTAAAATACTTTCAAATGTGTACCAGACCAGTGCAGTGCCCTGTCAATTGTATCCCCTATTCTAGGAAAAATAATGAGTGCCAGAGATTCTGATCGGAGAGGAGTTTGTTTATAGGTGCAGGAAATTCCCTCTAATCAGACCACAGGGCCTCACTTTTTAAAGATAAATCAGCTTTGTTATGGTTGTCACTGCGGGTAAAATGATTTTAATCTTGATTGATGATCTGTTGTATCTAGGAGAGCATTATTGAGAGATTGCAAATGAGAATGCGATTTCAATGGGTCTTAATATATTAGAGTATTGGGCGTTTCTGTCTTCAGGATCAGATGGAAAACTGTTACAGAGGTGGCATCATTTATCACGATGAAAACAGGGAGGATGATTTAAACTGAAGATTTAAACCAGAAGATAATTTTAACCAGAAGATTTAAACTGGTGAGGATTTATGGAAAAATGGACAAGTATGAGATGCAAAGACTGAATATGAGATGCATTTGGACCAACGAGAACAGGAGTGTGTGCTTTCAGAGGAGCTATTTTTAAACCATGACGTCTAATCGTAAGGAGGGGGTAGCTTTCTTTTTTTTCTGATGGAGCTTGCTTTTTGGCTGGAGTCAGCACCTCTGTTTCAGATCACATGGATTAGAGGCCAAGAGTGAACAATGTGTGCTGGACTCTGGCACGGACGAGCGTCAGTACTGCTTGCACACTTCATCCATCCAGGTTGGCAGCCAGTCTATCGTTCACACACCGCAGAGAGTGCACACCTTCCAAACATATCACCAAACTAGAGATTACTTTTGGAAAAATGACACTGGGGCTTAGTGATGTGGATAAAATCAAATATCACATTACTGTAATGCAGCCTTTAAAACCAGGAAAAGCCATATTACGATATTGTGATATGCAAACTGCCAGACAATATCTAGTCTCATGATATTGATACGATATTGATATATCACCCAGCCCTACATAAACCTACTACCACAGAACACCCAGTCACACCACACTTATAGGTAAACAAACACAGGCAAACACTGAACACAGCACAGCCTATATGAGTGTCTCACTTCAGCACCACGGTCAGCTCTCTGTAGTGTCAATAGTGATTTTGAAGCAATGACTTCTATCATCGTCACTATGGCTGTACGGGTGTCATCATGTCTAGTCATGGAGAAATTTTGACAGCGTACCAGCCAGCTAGCCAGTGCGCTCTTAGCAATAGCCACTTCAGCCTGAGCCGCTGTGGGGGTGAAGTGTCACTTGACTGCCTTGGTTAAGAGCATAGATTGTCGAGGCAGCTGTTTTTTTTTCCTTCTTTGCTTTTTTTGTCTAATTTGCGGCTGTGGTGGTTTTTAATGGAATCAAAACAAAGGTAGGCCTGCACGAAAGCCAAATTAACGAGATATTTCAGGAACCCACACTTTGACCATTCCCATCCCCTTCACACTATCTATCAGTAGTACATAATTTAGTGTCTACATTTTCTATGTGTTCCCTTGTGTTCTCATTATCTGCGTTTTTATGGGGATGCAATTCCGCTACTCAGCACCAAACAAATTCACTGAGCATGTAATGAACAAATACGGGCAAGTTTGCATTTGAAACAAAAGAGGAATATGTACTATTTGTCCATGCAGAGATTTCAACATTTTGCTGACAACTATGCCATCATTTACAAGGCTTTATCTTTCACAGCATCTATGCTCAACTATTTACTACCAATACTGTTAACGCCTTGAATATTACACAGATATTCACATGGTTGTTTGTGACACATGGCAGATATAATAGAAAATCCTCACAGCAGCATAACAGTGTTGCATTCTTACAGCATTGGAGATGGCCCTCATATTTCCCATGATATTTACTGTGCAATATTGGGCAACTGGGGCCTCTGTTGATGCTATTGGACTAGTAGAATATTACCAGCTGTGGCCTGTGTGTGTGTGTTTCCTTGTTTGTACATGAGCACGCATGTATATGAGAGAGAGAGAGAGGGAGAGAGAAAGAGAGAGAGAGAGAGGTATGTACACACGAATCAGTGAGTGTATGCCTTTATGCGTGCTTGTGAGAACATTGGTGGGTGCATAAGATCTCCTGTATCTGTGCATATCAGGAAGAGACCGAGAGCAAGAGAGTAAGTGAATCCTTGAATGCTTCATATCACTCATGTTCTTCTTGACACTTTGTTCCCTCTCCAGGAGCCGCTCTCAAGAAATCAGCGGATCCTTTTCTCTACATCACCACTGCCTGCCCACTGCTTGTGACACCTCCTTTCCTGCATCAGCTCATCTGACCTCTCAGAGCACCCACTCCTACATATCATATGAGACCACAGGAGGAGCAGAACACTTGTGCAAGTTACACAAGAAAGGGATAAATCACTGGAAACATAACACTGGCATAACACTGCTATGCTTGATGATGGATGATTATTTTTTTACTCTCTAAAAGCTTGCTCATGCTATTCATCTCGTGTGTTCATTCATATTGTGACTATATGTATTCATTGTGTTACTCATAAGAGTTATATGCAAGAGTTTGAATTGTATGTGAATGTAACCAGAGTTGCCTTAGGCTCTAGCAGACCACAGTGATTTACGGTTCAATAGCCAATAGCACCCCTTAGGACCGGAGAGGGAGGTAGCCATTAAAAAAAGGAACAGCAGGTTTGTCAATGTGAGAAGTACTGCCTTACATAACATACATCCCAATGATACAATATGCTGTATGGATAGAGAGCTGCAGATACTGTACAGGGTACACACAGAAAAACTTCGACTTTACTTCCCATCTGGCCCTGTCCAAAATTTGAGTTTGTGGGCTATTAACTCAAGATCCTGAGTTATGGTGCTTTGAAAATATCAAGGGCAAGACATAGCGGTCACGGCCAGAGCACGAATTTTACTCTGTTTTGTTTTTACTGGCAGATTTAAAAGACCTATTTGTGTGAATGATTTATGGGTACAAGAATATTGACATTGAGGTGGACTGAGGCTCACCTTTTTACATAAGAAAAGTTGTTTTGGAATATTCTGTAATTCTGCCGTCTCTTGGTGAAACACTGTGCGTCCTTTCAGTATTTTCAGAATAGCTTGGTAAAGAAAAAAAAAAACTGAGAAAAATGGCTCTGGCAGTGGTATGGTCCTTTCTTTCTTTCATCTGTGAGAGCATGCAGTGATATGTTTGTGCATTCTCTAAAGTCTTCACCAAAGCTGACGGCTATGATAAATTGACAAGTCGATTGACAATTCAAATGCCAAGGCCTGTCATGGTGACACTCAACATTCGACTACAAGCTGGGAGACATCTCTCGCTGCCTTTCAGTGTACAGACATACACTTCACTGAGCAGCTTTGCAAGACTTGACAATCCTAGAATCATATTACTAGTGATCTCCCCTTGCAAGCATTCACATCCCATCAAATGTATTGCAACAAATTTAACAGTTCTATTCTGTTTAATACAAACAACAAAGGTATCTCGGCTCGAAGGAATTCTTAACTGTAAGGAATAGCCCAACCATTTGAGAAGAAGTTCGCCCCAAGTCTTTTAGAAAGGCACACAACCTCCAGACTGCTACAGAAAAAATGCACACCTGCCACCAGAGGACTGAATTTGTGGAGGCCATCTCACAAATGTGTGGCAAAACAAAGGTAAGGACAAAAAAAAATGTCATTTGTGATGGCAAAAAGCATAAGAAGGCTTTAGTGATGAATGAAATATGGTAGTGAACTTGAACCACATTACACCACTATTATATGTTTCTCAAGTGTTTTAGTTTTATTGTGCCTTTACACAGCTGAGAGTCCAGGAGCCTGCAAATATCATGAACTAAAATGAACAAGGCCAACTGTCACTATTACCATTGAAGGGGCATAATCACTTCACTGGCTTTAGCTTGCCACACTAATAGGGGTGTAATGATTCATTCATTGCATTGATGCATTGATTATGAATTCTGCAGAGTAAACTGCAGCAATCTGCTAAAAGAAATATATAGTAAGAATCGCTCAGCCGCCTTCAGCCTGAATCAATAAGGCTTTGAATTAAACTGTTAATGAATCTTAAAATAAAAATGACCTAACAGAATATTATTTATTCATTTATTTTTTTTTAAGCCTGATGAATTCTTTCACATTTCATTCTTACCTTATTGCATAGTTATTTAGTGGCTGTAAGATTTGGGCTAAAAGTACTGAATCAAATCACTGACTCTGAAATTGTGGTTTACAAACTTTAAGTGAATTGAAGGAAAAAAATTACAATTAATTAAAAAAAAAAACAGCTACAAAGCTAGTAACAAGCAGCCAACTCAAGCAAACGTTAGCAAGCAAGTTCAAAATAAATAAATAAAAAATCTCTCATCCAAGCTGAGCGGCACATGACTTTGTCCAAGATAATTGAAGGGGAAACACTACACCACTGTTTTAACATGTATCTAATATGTCATATGTCATATGATTCCAAATTACAATACCAGTCAATAAGTTGTGAAAGGCTTAAGATATGTTCGGCAGGTTTGTATCCATTCAAATGAAAAGCCATGCTTGTACAAGTGAAAGGGACTTGTACATGTCGCTCTGACTTGTACAAGCTTTTGTGCTTTGTATGTGTTCAAGAAAAAGCAGGGCTGTGTGAAGTTGTTTTGTGAAAGAGAGATGACAAAATACGGAACTGCTGCGTGTGCGGTAATTGGTGCATGCTGCCTTCTGAAAGCCATATATGTCAGTTTGGTTTAAATGGGAAAGAGACCCCTTCAGAAATAAAATCTGAATGCACATTCACACACATCAAACACACACGCAATTTTAGAATTCCCAAACAGACATGAAAAGAGATGGATGATCACTTACTCCTGACTTGCTAGAGGCAGCATCAGCGAAGTGTCAAGCCTCACAGACAGCACTACCTTTACCCTATAGGCCATATTTCAGATGTCATTTTTAAATGCTGCGACTGGCCGATTGATGTAAGCTTTGATTCAGTACTGAGATAAAGTTGTATTTGTCATGCCCCTACAATAAGAAAAGCAACACTATATCTCGGTGCTACACATCCAAATTTCACATCAATCAATGTGCACTTAGGCAATGTCATTATAAGTCAAAAATCAAGAAAATCCAGAAAGGCTTGGCCATAGAAATAGAAATGCACCTTGAAAAGTACAACACTGGTCTCTGAGTATATTACTGCCATCTAGACCTGGCAGTACCAATTTGGCATGCAATTCTGAACACAAACTCAATTTTTAAGGGCTTCATCAAACTCTCTATAACCTTAGACACGAAATTCATCAGTGTTGACCAGACCAGAAAGGTGACAGACTCAGTGAGTGATAGATAACGAGGAGCCGAACACAAAGCAGAGAGTGGAAGGGTAGATTAAAAAAAAGGAGAAAAAAGGGAACTGGGTGCCTCCTTTTTAATAAGCGGATTCAGGTTTAATTTCCACACACAGTCTCCCCACCCCCCCATCCCCATTTTGCCATCCAGTGTTTCTTCTGATTTGTCAACTGGCATTTTGCTTATTCCATGAATGGCTTGCTTGAATGGGACGCGCGGATCTTGAAGAAAACCGCCCTAAATGAGTCATCAAAGGGACAGTTGGGTTGGTTAAGAGCTTTCGACTGATAACAACTTCTGCTCTGACAGTGCACCACAGTCCCATTAGTTGAGGGCAGGATGGCACAACATCCAACTACCGAGATGGCGCACAAATCCATCAGTGTTCTCCAGACAGTGATAATCCCCACTGATCTCCCCTCCGCCAATCCCCCATCCTCCCCCAACCAACCGCTGTACAATGGACAGAGAAAGAGAGAGAGGGAGAGGGAGAGAGATAGAGGAGGGGAACAGAGAGTGATAGAGGATGAGAGAGGAAGATAGAAAGGAGGTTAAAACAGGCAGAATGAGAGAGAGGCAGAGGCAGAGAGATGGGCGCTAAGCAGCAGCCTCCCCTGTGATGTCACAAAGGCTCACAATGCTGCCATGATGCACATGATATGCTGGAGAGGATTAAGCAGTAATCACAGGGGTTTGGCTATCCTCACAAGGGAGTATCTAAATCCCTCCTCTCCCACCAACGGTTGAGCCCTCTGCTGGCTTCTGTGAGGGATGTACCTGGGCGAACAGTCACTGGCGCTGGGGAGGGCTTACACACATTTAAACCCTGCGAGTTTTAAGACTTCGAGGAAGCATCTGAAGGTCACTTAATCCACAACAAACAAAAAAATCCTCAAAAGAGACAAGGCGCACATGGAGCAAAAAGGGAGGAGGAGGGGGGGCAACCAAAACAGCTACAGTGCCATATTTATTAGATTTAAGACTAAAATGTCCAAATATAGTCATCATATGTACAAATTGCTTAGAGAAGCCATCTGAAAATGGATTAAATTATGATGTCCTGACAAAAGTATAGTGACATTTTCTTGTTTGATTTGAGTTTGATCTCAATATCAAGGTGTCCATCAAAAAATGTTCATGCAAATTATGACGTATGAAATTCAAGAGGTTTAAGAGATACAGTTGAGGTGTAAAAGTTTTTGTTTTGTTTTGTTTTTGGATACAGAAATATGCAATAAACAGCAATGGATACACATTTGTTGAATAAATAATGATGTAGCCTTAGGATGATCGTCCAAAATATAATTCAATTCGTTGCACAAGCTCCGTGCACAGTGGTTCAAAAGTGGATGCGGACATTGTGAAATACTGCAACTGTCTACCAGAAACCTCCTACAAATGCCATATGTGTTGTTACTTCTATTTGGATGCGTGTCTTGGTTGCATGGTCATTACCTCATGCATTAAAATACTGCCAAATGCATCTCTTTGTTTTCGTCTTAGAAAAGCATAAAATATCACCAACCAGGTCTTGAAATGAACACCTGCCAACCCGCCAACTGCCGTTTGCCAGGTGTTAATTTTGGAGCTGTGTCATGTATTCTCTCTCACCTGGACTTTATTTAAAGCAGAATAAAATGCACAATTTTGATGACACAGGAGTAGTTTCCATGTTGCTAAAGCACAGCAATGCTGCCGTGACGATCTTAGCCATAAAAGAAGCTCTAATACTGTAGAAAACTGAATACTGCTCCCTGTTCTGACTCACCACGCCACGTCACAACCTCACAGTCACTCAAGCATTGTACAACATTGTAAAGCTGTATGTGTGTATTGTGACTAAGGATAAAAAAACTGTATGCTATGAACACGAATGAATGAATTTGATAAGAGAATGGGATAAGAAGGAATCATGAAGGGATTGGCATTAATAAAATACTATCAACCTAAAACTCTGCTTTCCTTTTCTGTCTTTTTTTCTGTCTGAATTTGCATTTTATTTTTTCCAGCACTTCTTCAAATTTGCCTGACAGTTGGACAGGCCATAGCTAGAGTTTCTGTTATGACAGGAACAGGCCGCCCGTGTTCATCATGAGCCGCAGAACTCTGAATAAGGATGCTGGGCAGGACAGCTGGCAGACCCTTTTCCAATGCCATT